>JASTUB010000195.1:0-29303 GCA_031124825.1 Saccharomycopsis vini
CGCCTTTCCCCTTTAAAAATTGAAAAATTTTTTTTTTTTTTTTTTTTTTTTTTTTTTTTTTTTTTTTTTTTTTTTCAGCTGTCAATTTTTATTTATTTTTATTTTTATTTTATTTTTTTTTTTTTTTTTTTTTTTTCCATTAATATTTATACATATATATATATATATATATATATAGCATACAAAAAGTATGCCGTAAGCGGTGATGATTGTGATATCAAAATGATGATAAGAAATTTGATTACTGTAAAATCTTTGATAAGTTGAAAAATGTATAAAAGGTAGTTTTTCAGTGGCACATATTTACTTGAATGGGGCATAAAAATATGCACGAATATCACGATTATATATCAAAATAGATAACCACTTTAAAATTATGTTTTGCTAAATAGATTATTTAAAACGTCATCATTTGATAGTAGTACAACGGACCATTAGATAAGCAATGGGCAACTAATGGCGTCGATTACCAAAAAGTTCTTTCTTTCTTTTTCTTTTATCTACAAATGTTGATAATATATATATAAAATATATTACAATTTGTAATAATGATTGTTAAACAGATATCTATATTGATATAAACGGAGTAGTTATAAATTAAAAAAGAAAAATAAATTGAAAGAAAAATAAAATAAAATAAAAATAAAAAAAATAAAACAAGGCAAGTTGACACATTTCCATCCATCCCTGTGTCTCTCTATATTTTTTTTTCTAGATCTTTTTTTTTTTTTATTGTTTATTGAGCATTGTTTTAAATATTTCGTAAAGAGTAAACCAATTTAAATATTCATTTTTTTTTTTATTTTTAATTAATTAATGTATCAACTTATCTTATGTTTAAAATGAAACAAAATAACACAACTAAAATTAATAAATGAAAAAAAAAAAAAAAAAAGGTTAATTGTTTTTATCATATGTTTTTTTAATATAAAAAAATTTTTTTTTTTTTTTTTATGATGCGTAGTGGAAACAAAAAGTTAATTTAATTTGAGGCGACACCGTCCTATGATGTTATTTGGTTTCAAAATTTTCAAAATTTCACTCAATTGTGGATCCATGTATATTGATATAAACGGTTTCTACATTTTAGATTAGAATTACTAATCCAAATTATCAATGTTTTTGCAGTACATTTGATTGTATTATTTATTTGACAGGCAATGTTTTCTTCGCGATCTGGATCTCTTTTCTGTATATATATAAAGGTCCTTACTTGAATCCTTGATTCTGCAAAACCCTGTTTTACAAAGTAAGGATTAATCTTTGGAATCAATCAACTATAGTAGCGTGTCATAATAATAATAATGTAACATTATATATATATTTTATTTTATTTTTTTTTTCCCTTCATCCCATCAATAATAATATACACGTTTTTTTGGATAAAGTCATAATAGTTAGTGCCCTATAAGAAAGGAAGAAAAAAAAAAAAATAAAAAAAAAATTGATGTTTGCCACCAAAGGGGGGGTTATCATATTAAATGGGATGGCACACACCAGAAATTAAAAAAAAAAAAAAAAAATACAATAAAAAATACAACAAAAAATACAACAAAAAACAAAAAAAAAAAAATGTATTTGAAAATAAATAAATAAATTAAATTGAATAAATTAAATGAAAAATAAATAAAAATCATACCCAAATACATAAATAATAATAATAATAATATATATATAAATCATATGATAAATATTAGATTGCGGTCCGAACTCACACCAAATAAATGGATGGATGATGGAAGAATCATTCCGCACAGTTGTGGGAAACTCATAAAACGCGCTCGGGGTACCAAACCGTTATCTAATAATAATATTATGTAAATACGATAATAATAATTACGATCTCTCTCTCTCTCTCTTTCTTTCTCTCTCCATAATATATATATAAAAATGGTTATTGCGGGAATTGGTAATAAATAGCGTGCAAAATGCATAATTATGCGTGATACCCACACACCTGAATAAATGAAAAAAAATATTCACCAAAAAAAACAAAAAAAAAAAACAATTTAATCTTTTATCTCTATAATAACAAATATTATGTTCCTTTTTTTTTTTAAAGATACTTGCATATGTAAGCCTTAAACAAGCAATCTTACTCAAACCACCCCCATCATGGGGTTTGATAAATAAATAAAAATCTTATCTTATATATATATATATATAATTTCCCTTGATTATCAGTATTGGAAATTTTCTAAATTTTTATTTTCATTTTTATTTTCATTTTTATTTTCTATTATTATTTTCTTTTCTATAATTTTGTTTGTTTCCCTCCTCAACTTGCATTATGATCACCTTAAAAAGACCCCATTCAAATGCTTTCCCATCAAACGTTAAAGTTATAAATAACAACAATAATAACAAAATATTAAATAATTATAAAGTATTTCAAAAAAAACAAAAATTGGAATGTGAAATATTTAATCAAGCAATCAAAGATTTAGAACAAACTTTCAGCTTTGATTTCTCGTCAAAAATTGATGATAATTCAAATAAAAATTATATTACCGCTACTACTACCACTACTACTACCACTCATTGCAATTGCAAATTCTTGAATAATAAATCATCTAAACAAGAAGTGCCAAGCTTGACTAGTTCTTCAACTAATACTGATTTTGAAAATGGTAGTCAAAATTCATCAAATAATTGTAATAAAGTAAATAAACCATCAATTACTACTACTCCCCTTCTTCAAAAAACTGCCGCTATAACAAACATCCAATCTCCAAGCTCATTTACTTTACTGCAGAATCATGATACAGAACCAAAAGATTCTTCATTTAATACCACAATAACCCCTAATAATAATAATGATGATAATAATAATAACTCACAATTACCAATATATTCTAAATTGATTGCAGCGGCAAAAGAAATTGATTCAAATGAACAATTGAAACTTCGACAACAAAGATCTTTAAATTATAAATTGAATCAAAAACAACAAAATAATCTTCGAGGATTAATTTTATTAAGTGATTTATCTTACAAAACTCAAATCGATAATGATTATTATGATGATGATGATGATTATTCATTACCATTATTTAAAAAACATAAAACAAACAACAATATTTCCAATGATATTAATAAGAATAACTTCTTTGATAATATCTGGGATTTAAACACTTTCAATTCTAATCTTAACAAAATATTCTATTCATGAATATTTTTTTTTGGTCTTACTATACTATTATTAATGTTAACTTTTTTTTTCCTTGTTTTGTTTTGTTAGTTTCTTCTTTAATTCGTGGGGTTGGTTTATATATTCTATTATTAACTGTCATTTTTTTATTTTTCTTTTTTTTTTCATATATCTAATGTTTTGTTTATTATTTTTTTCAACTATTCTAAAACCATTATATTCTACTTTTATTATATTTTTACATATACATATTATACATATGCTAATGATGAACTACCATTAACGAATAATTTTATAAACATTTTTTTTTTTTTTTTTTTGTAAAAAAGGATTAATATTTTTATGATATATATCAACCATCAAATCAATCATTTGTGTATTATTATCATAAATGATATCTTAATTTTTTGAAGAGGATCTTTTTATTTTTTTTTTTTGAGACCTTCAATAACCGCCAATTTACCAATTCAGGTAAAGCCGATGGGTGCGGGTGGAGGATGGACAGTTTACCAAAACAGCAATCAAATTTAAATTTTTATGAATTATTCAAAAGATAATAATAATAATAAAGGTTATTAAAAAGATAAGAATTATTATTAATTTATCTAAATATATATATATATTGTATGTTATATTATTATTATTTTTTTTCTTTTATCTTGATATCTATAGATAAAGATAATGTTATGTGCATACAATTTTTTGTTATGCATTTGTGATCATTTTAAAATTGATTATCTTGGTGGGGATTTTTTTTATCATCGATCTACTACTATCAATCTATACAGAAATGTATTTTGTTTTGATATATGATGTATATACTAGCAAGTTTGTTTGCAGTCAAAAAAAATAAAATTAAAAAGAAAAAAAAAAGAAAAAAACAATCAAAAGAAAGGAAAAGAAGCATAAACAAAGATAAAAGATAAAAGCAATCAATCATAAAGAAAATTTAAAATAAAAAAAAAAAAAAAAAAAAGCAAAAAAAAGACAAGGATGATGATAGGACTAGGTTTCAAAAGATATGAATGATATCATATTTATCGTAAATAATAAAGATAATATTACTTCAATTTCGTAAATTATTTTAAAAAACAAAAAAAAACAATCAAAAAGAAGCAACCTATTATGGTTGGTCACATGTCTTTCTATCAATTCATAAGAAAAAAAAAAATTCTTTATCCTCTTTTCACGTGTCATATTTTTTTTTTCTTCTTCTTCTTCTTCTTCTTCCACTGATTGTGATCCACAAAAGATAATAATCACTTTAATGATTTTGATAAAAGTTGATGACTCAACAAAAAATTAATATGTTGATAAGATACTGTTATCATTACATTTAGAAATTATATATTTGCTAATCTAAGACATTAAATCTGACAAAGTTATCCAAGTAAAAAGTTCAACCAATTTCACAGTTATAAATTTTTTTACCATACTCTTCAATGTAAGGCAAAAAAAAAAAAAAAAAAAAAAAAAAAATGGGCGGCTAACTGTTCTACTAAAAATATTTGATTTACACAATTAAAAAAAAGACGAATTAAAAAATAAGTACATTTTATTATTATTAATTATTAACAAGGAATATTTTTTCGTTTTTTTGTTTTTTTTCAAAGACAAGAGTAAATAAATGAGCACAAATATAAAGATAAATGGATGAATTAAAACAAAAATAATAACTAATGGAATTGAAAATAAATGACTTTCACTAAAAAACATTGAAAATATAATACAAAGCAAAGCAGGAAATGAAAACAAAAAAAAACAAAAAAAAAATAAAATCTATAATGTCAAAAAGAAAAGAAAAGAAATTGAAACTAAAAATCCAAATGATTAATTATTATTGAGAGACGAAACAAAAAATATGCCTTTTTTTTTATTATTATTATTGTTAATGTTATTTTGTTGTAATGCAAGATGTGGGGAGCTTTTTTTTTTTTTTTTTTTTTTTATTATTAAAATAAAGAATTGATATCACCGCCAGTAACAACCATTTCATTGGCTTTTCCACTAAGAACAGAGCGTTTATTAAAAGCAATGTTATTAGTTCTAAAATTGGATTTCAATTTAGAATTATCAAGTTTTGTAGAAATAATGTTTGAAGTAATGGCGGTGGTGGTAATAACAGCAGATGTAGTAGTAGCATCATCAGTGGTAGTGGTGATAGAATTGATGGCGGTTAAATTATCATTATTATTATTATTTTCATTGAAAATAACATTTTTATTATTGTTATTTGCCTTTGCCACGGCATTTGAATATTTATTTTGTAAAAATTGGTAATATTTTGTTTTATAATCGATTATTGGAGCAAAAGATGGTTGAGAAAATGATGATAAAGAGGTTGTTGTAGTAGTACTAGTATTACTAATGGTATGAGTAATAGGGCCACCAACATTGGTAACAATAGAGCCGTTATTATTGTTATTGGAGCTAAAGGATGATGATGATGATGATGATGAAGATTCATTATATTCTGAATTATCATTATTTGTTGGAGGAACAACTGGGGCAGAAGTTGAGCGAACACCTGGTAAATTTCTTCTTTCTGTTGTTGAAAATTCAAGAGGAATTAAAAGTGGAGAATTATCAACAATTGTTGGGGGATAAACTGAATCCATTTGTTTTTGAATTAAAGATTCATATGGAACAACATCAGTCAATGCTAAATTCAATTTATCATGGCATCTATAATCCAAAGTTGGAATTCTTTTTGGCTGTTGGAAACCATAATAATTTTTAGTATTGTCAGTATCATCATTTGAAGCAATTGTTGAAGGAGTAGAAGATCCATCCGAATAATCTTCATTTTCATCTTCTTCATCTTCATCGGTATTATAATCGATGAATTCTTCCAAAGATGGAACATTATTGAAAGAATTATTGATAGTTTCAGTCAAGGAGTTGAAAGTGGTGGTAGTACCATTGGACAAACTAAGAGGAGGAATATCATTCATGCTAGATTTTGAGTCTAAATCATCATCAATAGGAGAAGTAGGGCAAGAGCCATCTGAAATATCATCATCTGAAAACCCAATTTCAGTTTCTAAAAATGAAGGAGAATAAATATCTTTTGAAGAGGAATCACCAATTTCATTAAAAATTGAATCAGTTTGTGATTGAGAATAATATTTCAAAAGTCTTTGAATATAATCAATTGAATCAAGATCTGTATTATCAGTAGTATTGGATGAAAATGAAGAAGTCTTCAATTTGATTTTCAATGGTAAAGGAGTAGATGAATGATAATGAATTTTTCTTTTTTTCAAAGCTAAAGGAGAAGATGAAGAAGTATCCATGCTCAACTTTCTTGAACGAAGAGATCTTGAATTGAATTGATCAGCAATCATAATGAATAATAATAATAATAATAAGTTATAAATAAGGATGTACAATACCAGTCAAGGTTAAAACAGATATTAATGAACTAATGGTTTATTTGAATTGGGTCCCCTCTGAATCTATAGAGTAAGCAAAAAGATTATAAACAGAAATTGAAAAAAAAGAAAAAAAAATTGTAATTGATAAATGAATAATCAAGTAAGAATTTGTGAACAAAAAAAAGAAACGAAAAAAAGATGCAAAGAATTATGGGGGGGAAAGGTAATAAACGATTTGCTTTTCTTAGATCAAACAGTGGTAATATCAATTGAAAAAAGATACTAGGGCAAAAAAAAACAATAAACCAAAAAAATAATTGAATAAAGATAAAGAAAAAAAAAAAAAAAAAAAAAATTAATAAATAACAAATATGTATTAAAAAAGTGGGAGAAGGTTTATTTTATATGTTGTAGTGTTGAATCAACGCCTTTTCCAAAATAAAAAAATAAAATAAAAAAAAATGCAAAAAAATAAAAAAATAAAAAAAAAAAAAGAAACGAGGAAAAAAATAAAAATAGGGAGAATTTTTTTTTATTTTTTTTTTTTTCAGATGGCCATCTCATCTCAAAAATAAAAAAAAAAAAAATTTTTATTTTTTTCAATTTTTTCATCTTTTATTTTTTTTTTTTTGATTTTTTTTTTCAATTTACTTTTATTTATTGGCAAATCAATTTTTTTTTTTTTTTTTTTTTCGCTTTCAAAATTTTAAACAATCGATTATAAATACAGATAAATACAGTTAAGTACATATTTTATGTTGAATTCTTCCAACTGTTATACTATAATATGTACTTCAATCTACAGTAGGCACTAATTTTTATTTCTTTTATTTTTTTTTTTTTTTTCAAAACAAACAATCAACAAGTAAAAACCAGCCAAAAAAAAAAAAAAAAATAAAAGAAAAAGAAATAAAGAGAAATAAAGGTCTTAGATTATTAAGTAATTCTTATTTATATTTTTTTAAAATTTTCCTATTGACTATAAATTATCAATTCATTTTTTATTTTCAAACTAAATCAATTAATTTACCAAAAAAGGGATATGAATTAATAATTAATAAATTGATTAAATTATTATCTAAAAAAAATTCATTTTCCCCCCTATGCCAATGGGAATACCTACTCAAAGAAAAAAATAAAATAAAAAAAAATAAAAAATAAAAATAGAAAAGATTTTCTTCCTATTGTTTATTAAATATTTTTTATTTTTTTTTATTTTATTTTATTTTTTCTCGGTTTTTTTTCTTTCAACGTTTCCTGCATCTCCACAATTGAGTAAAAAGTCAAAACTGTTTTGTGCCTTCCTTCTTCCCCCCCCCTCCCCCCTCAGCTTAAAAAAAAATTGGGTTGATTACTAAGACAAAGTGATTGTTATTTTACCAGCCCGTCCAATAAAAAACTACACCAAATAAATAAATAAACCTCCGACGGGAAAAATACAAAAAAAAAAAAATTGAACCTGCAGGACCACACAACAAAATTGTTTGTTTTTTGTTTTTTTTTGGTGAAAAAAAAAAGAAAAAAAGAAAAAAAGAAAGAAAAAAAGAAAGAAAAAAAAAAAAAAAAAAAAAAATTCTTTAATATCATCACGTGAAAATAAATGAAAGAAAAAAAAGAGAGAGAATTTGATACAGTGTTATGTTGGAATTGCGGCACATATGGGATAATGTTAGCTGGTTTTTTTTTTTTTTTTTTTTTTTTTTCATAAAAAGTTATCCGAAATGGTGGGGTATTTCATCACCCCATCATTATAGTGTAACTTTTAAAAGATGTTATATTTCTTCAACAATAAGACAGAATAAAAATTAGCTTAGATGGAAGGGAAAGAAAGTTAAAACAAGCTGGAAAAAAAAAAAAAAAAAAAAAAAAAAAGTTGTTTTATTTTTCCAATCTCGTTAGTAGCTTGTTAAAAATACTCAAATCAATACATTTAGATGTGAGTGTTTGTAAAATAAAAACAAAGAAAAATGAAGGATGCGAGATTCGAACTCGCGCATCTTACGATACTCGATAACCCAGTATTTTTAAAACTGAGTAGAACTGAATTATTCTTGAGTCGAGCGCCTTAGACCGCTCGGCCAACCCTCCATTTTATAATACTTTAAATTTCTTGACATTATATCATGATACCTTTTGTAGTGTCCAAATTTTTAGCAAAAATTGATGTCCTTGTCAGGTTTTCCCCTCTATTTAGTATATATTTTAGTTCATAAATGTACGAATCATTTAAATGTGAAAACAAAAACTATTTTTTTTTTAAAAAAAAAAAAATGAGTGTTTATCTTCTAAAAATTAGTTAGTTACTTTCAATTACAATTGTGCTGGCTGTTGTTGACCTTTTCTCGAAATAAGTCTTGCTTTTTTTTAAAAGATTTCCCCCCTTATAGCAAATTATATGACATATGTATAGATTTTTATTATAAATCTAGTTTTCCACTACTTTACTAAATTTTCATGTTAAAACTCCAAACAATCAAAAATAGTACTGGAAAAAAAATTGAATCAAATATCTAAAGAACATCCAGGTGCAATAGGATGCACCTATCTTCATGAATTCAGAACTTACTTTATACAAAATCCCGATAATGGGCCTTGCAAATATTGTAACTTTCCTTCAGAAAATTACTCAGAGACGCCACTTTGCACAAATTAAAAAATGTCTATAGATCAATCACTATTATGTTCAATGTCAAATCTTAAAGCAATTATGTAGTAAAACATATATAGATATGCAGTCAAGTTGGAAAAACTCAATTATGTCAATTCATGAATATAAAAATGATTAAAGCCGGTTGTGTTGAAAGATTCAACATAGTGCACATCATGAAAGCTTTGGGGGATGTACTAAATCAATCTCAGAAATTGTGTTTTTCTTATTTGGAAACTTACATATTTTAGGTCATTGAGATCATTAGATCATGATCAAGAATTAAATTCTATTTTTTGGTTGGACCCCAGTTCCTGTGGGCCATTTAAATACTTACAATTAAATCATAAATTTTAAAGATACAATTTAAAACAAGGGGTTTTCAAAACTATTTTTTTTTTATGGATATATATATATATAAAGTTTTAGTTGTTCTTTTGAAGATTTTCCCTTGATATAAATATGTGTAGATTTTTATATAAAATCTGCTTCGTATAAACATCCTTCAATAAAATAAAGTTATTGAATTTTTTCATGTAACACCTCTATTGAATTGAAAAAATACTTCTCAATCTTTGCTTGTATATATATAAAGCATTTCTAATAATTTTTTTTTTTTTTTTTTTTTTGATTCTAAATTATTATCAACTTCAATTGAACTTCACAGAATTTTTTTTCACCTTAATTTTACCATCAATGTATGGGGGGTAAAACTTTTGTTATCGATATCTTCCGGGCTGAAAACTAAAAAATAATGATTCTTTTTTTTTTTTTTTTTTTTTTTTTTTTTATTTTTCTCCCCTGTTCTTTCTATCTAAATTATGTAAATTATTGATTCATAAAATCAAATATTATCTATTTAGGCGAAAGTTACTCTTGTATATCCGTTTTTCACGGAATTATTACGTTTGTGATCAAATAGGTTTTAAATTAGATCAGAGCGCTTCACTATTATTACCCCGGTGATTCCATTATCAATTGAAAAAATATTATTATTTTCATCATATTATTATTTTCATCATATTATTATTTTTATTTTTTTTATTTTTTTTTTTTTTTAGCTCAAAACTTATTAATTGGCTTTTAATTCTTCTTTTAAATATAGTCTACATTAGTAGTCTATATTATTGAAACCCCCCTCTTCCTACTTCATATCTTGATTATTGTATTAGAAGCCCTTGTATTGCACAGTGTCTGGATTTTTTGCCAGATATCAACAGATGTAAAAATTGACTATATATTGCTTGCCCTTTGTTAACTAATCAATATCATTGAATCTATTTTCTTTTTATTTATTTTTTTTTAAACAACTTTAATAAAAAAAAAAAAACCCCAAGAATAATTAAAAAAAAAAAAAAAAATGTCAATTGTCGAAGAATTATCGGATTCCGTTATCCTTACTCATCCATCTAACCCAAAGACTAGTGTCAAAATCCTTAAATTCGGGGCTCACGTTCTTAATTGGAAAGTCAATGGTAAAGAACAAGTTTGGCTTTCTGATGCTGCTGATTTCAATGGTTCAAGTGCCATTCGTGGTGGTATTCCTTTAGTTTTCCCAGTATTTGGAACTTCCAATGCCACTGGTTTCAATACTTTACCAAAACATGGGTTTGCTCGTACTTCAACTTGGGAATTTTTGGGTTTAACTAATCAAAATCCACCAACTGCTCAATTTGCATTAAGTGAAAATGAAATTGATTCTGCTATTTATTCGAAATGGGAAAATGGTGATAACAAATTCAGATTATTTTTGGATATCACTTTGAATCAAGATTCTTTGACTCAATCTATAGAAATTCAAAATATTGACACTAAAAGTTGGAAATTCAATTGGTTATTCCACACTTATTTCAAAATATCAGACGTTGAAGACACTTTAGTCAGCAATTTACCAGGTGAAACTTGTTATGATCAAGTTTTGAAAGCTGAATATGAAGAAAAATCTCCAGCAGTTCAATTTCATCATGAAGTCGATCGTGTTTATCGTAACGTCGATACTCAAAAACAAATTCAAATTATTCATTTAGGTAAAGCTCTTCATACTGTTGAAAGAAAAAATTTGCCAGATGTTGTTGTTTGGAATCCATGGATTGAAAAATCAAATTCAATTGAAGATTTCCAACCAAAAGATGGTTATAAAAATATGGTTTGTGTCGAACCGGGTCATGTCCATGATTTTGTTCAATTAGAAGCCGGCAAATCTTGGAAAGCTAGTCAAACTATTACTGTTGATAAAGAAATTGATTTAAGAGCTATTTAATTTTGATGTTTTGTTTTGTTTTATGATACCATTTATATATATATATATATATAAATGACTGATTTCTATATAATTAGTATACTTCATGTTATGAATTTGATTTTAAATTGATGATTATTTTTAAAAATCAAAAGAATAAGCACTTACGAACATCAAATTTAACACATAAATTCGTCAAATAGTTTCTTTTGGCAATTGGTAGAAAAAAGAGAGAGAAGAAAATAATTGAAAGACCATCAATTGATTATGGGAAATAAACAAAGAGATAAATATATATATTATATAATAAAAGAAAAGATAAAATAATAATAATATTATTAATATATATATATAAAGTACTATACAATGTCAGATTTATCCACACTACCTAACTTAAGCTTTCTTTTCACCAACTTCTTCGATTTTGTGTTCACCTTCTTCATCATCAGATGAGCTGAATTCTTCAGCATTACCTCCAAGGCCAGCCATGTTTAATCCAGCACCACCAGCGGCACCACCTAATAATTGACTAAAATCTATTCCTCCCATTCCTGGCATACCGCCCATACCGCCCATTCCTTCCATACCTGGTAAACCTCCCATACCACCCATTCCTCCCATTCCTGGCATACCACCCATACCAGCCATTGGGTCTTCTTCTTCCGCTTTTTCATCTTGTTCATCTTCATCCACCCATTTATCAAAATCTGTTTTCAACCAAGATAATTTTACTTTTTCTTTAGTCAATCTTGGCCAATATTCTTCTTTGGCAACTTTTTTTCTCAATATTAATGAAATATGATTACCACTACTTTTAGTGTCAATTTTGGAATTTTCAGCGTCAATTTCATCAAAAAAGTCTAATTCAAGTTTATAATGATCGGATTTATTGGCAATATAATTGGAATTTGATTCAAGATGTAAATAAGTTGGTTTCAAATCAATTTTTAAATTCATAGCATCGGTTATTTTAATTGTTAAAAATATAATGTTTTTGCTTGGTTCGGAGGCGTTTGAACGTTGAGCCCATAAAACTAATCAATGTCAGTAAATAAAGAAACACAAATAATTGGAGAGACAAAAAAAAAAAGATAAAAAAAAGGAATTGATAACCTTCAATTGATGGACAAGAAGATAATTCAAAAAAAAAAAAAAAAAAAAAAAAAATGAATTCTAATTGTAACAAAGGTTGATTTAGTTATCTTTTTCAATGAAAAATTACATACCTTGAGGAGTAATAACGTTGGTCATATTGATAAATGAATAATATTAATTTGTTCAAGAGAATAAAAAATGTCACAAAATTTAAATGCTAATGATCAATTGAGTAAAAAGAATAAACAATACTAGGTTTTCTCTTTAATTGTGATATCGCTATACTAAGAAAATCTCTTTCTTTATAAATATAATGGGCAACCGTGTGTGGACTTTTTTCCAGGCCTATTTTTTTTTTTTTTTCTTGTTTTGTTGTTTTTTCTTCTAGAAGGTTGTCCAATATTGCTAGAGACACATCAACCAGCAAAACCAAAGAGATGATCACCCCCCATCTGGTGCATCGCAAACTCACCCTCAAAATAAAAGAGAAAGGAAAAAAAGGAAAAGAAAAATACCTTAATACTAAGGAAGATGATAGTCAAAGAATATATGATAATAGTAATAGTGGAAGCGAGCTTTTTTTTTTTTTTAAGAAACTTTAGTACAATAATGATGATTGAAACATAATAATGCTAGGTATACAATCGCTCCCAACAGAACTTGAATTTGAAATACTACAACTAGCACCTCAATTGAGGTTTGTTAATCGATATTATTATACATTATTTAATGACTTGTTTCGTCAAAAATTGTTTCATGAATTTGGTCCAAATGTTGTAAAAGTAATTTGGAAATCTTATCCCGAAATTATCAATTATGTAAAAGGGTTTGATTGTATCAAATTTCATTCTCGAAATATCATTTCTCAAACCTTGAATCTTATACCCACATCATGTTTATCTGATTCAAACTTGATTTATAAATCCCAATTTATCGCCGATTCTTGGGAATTGATCTATTATCTTATCAAATATCGGAAATTTTTTGTCAATAAACAAGATTTTGTCATTCAACAAAGTGATATCTTGGAATATTCTCCAAAATTTAATGTTATGTCGGTTGTTAGATGTAATTCTTTTAAATTTGAAAAAACCGCTTATTTATGTCCAGGAAATTATAATTTAAGTGTTTTATTGATGCAAAATAGAGCGTTTGGGTTAGGAACAATAAAATTTCAAGTCCAAGTTTTCCATCAAGATATTGTCATTCGAGATTACAATTTTTATTCCGCTTCAAATATCGACGAATTGGCTCCTGCAAAAGAACTGTTCATTTTAAATCTTGGAAAATTCAATATTTCTCAGGATAATTATTATTATCAAAAAAAAAATTTGAATAATAATGGTATTGAAATGTATAATAATGATTTAATTAAAGTGAAACTTATTATGGAAGAGACTGGATACAAATTAAAATCGGGATTTGATATTTTGTATATCGATTTGAAACCTTTGCTGCCACATTTGGATGAAAAGATTTTATTTTGGAGCTTAAATTCTCCTAAAATTGACAATTTTATTCAAGGATACAATTCATTGGTCAATATTCTTGAAAAACAAGCATCAATAGCTATAAATTCCGCCATTGATGAAATTTATGGAAAGGTGAAACATTATAAACAAGATTCATCAAAAACTGAATTTACCGATGAAGAATTACAGCTGATTATTAAAGAATTTTGTGTTTTTGATGAAAATAATGAAATTTCAAGAGAAATAAAATTCAATACTATTATAGATCGCCGTGAATATTTTGGATTGAAAAAAAACTATTCACATGATATGTTGAATTTAGATGATACAGATAGACATAAAGAAAAGAAAAAATACATTGTAAAATGGAGAACAAATTGGGTTTAATGGTTATTTTTATTACTATTTTTATTACTATTATCTTTCAAGGTTTTTGTTTTGTTTTTATTTTTGGTTTGTTTGATTTACTAGATTTTTATTTTTTATCTATTTTTTATCAAGAGTTGGTTAATAAAGTACACTTAATTTGAATTTTTTTTTTGAATTCCATTTCAGTTCACAAATTATACGCTTTTTCAGGAAAATCTTCTATCTATTAAACAAAATACTATTGTAACTCGATTATTATTTATTGACAATGCAAAAAGAGAAATCGTTCTGTTACCAGTTACAATCGAACCTCATTTTAAATATGGGAGGCGCGTAATTTTTTACCGCTTTTAGTGCCACAATAACGCAATCCCAAAATTGCGTATAAAAAAAGCGAATTTTGAAGAAAAATAATAAAAAAAAAAATTAATTATTAATTGATCATCATTGAATGGGCCTCTATTTATCAGTCAACAGCCTCTAATTTATTTTTTCAATATCAATTGAATCTCATCTTTTCCAAAATGTCAACTGAAACTTCACATAAACAACATCATGGAGATTATTCTCGATTTTCTGTAACAAATAAAAAAGAAGCTCTTGCACAAATTCTTGAATCTTATGATGCATTAAGTATCGATACTACAAATTGGGTTGCTAATTTATCAAATGCTGCATCATTATTATGGCACGGATATCATTCTTTAGAAAAACCATCTTGTGGAGTGAATTGGAGTGGTTTTTATGTGATTGACAAAGAAGATTGTGAACAACAACTGTTAGTTTTAGGACCTTTCCAAGGTTCAGTAGCTTGTCAAATCATTAAAATTGGTAAAGGAGTTTGTGGAACCGCTGCTAAAACTTTAAAAACCCAATTAGTTCCAAATGTCGAAGAATTTCCTGGTCATATTGCTTGTGATTCTGTCACTAAAAGTGAAATTGTCGTTCCAATTATCGACGAAAACGGAATCTTAAGAGGAGTTATCGATCTTGATAATACAGAGTTGAATGGATTTGATGAAATTGATCAAGAATATTTGGAAAAATTGGCACAAAAAATCGGTAAAAGTTGTAAATGGTAATAATAATAATTTTTCAATGATAATAATGACTGTATATTAGTTAAGCTTTCTTTTTTTTTCTTTTTTTTTTTTCCCCCCATAATTAAATAGTAATTACTAGCTGATAAAAGTGATTAGCAATAATATATATTCGCGTTAAATTGATTGGATAGAAAAACAATAAATACATGAAAAAATGATAATAATTTATATAAATAAATCCGTTGATGTTAATAACTCGGCTTCAATTCCATCATCTAGTTCATAAGTTAAATGAATCCCATGATCATATATTAAATGCAAAAAAAATCTTTTCCCAACACTGTCAACCTCATGAACTCTTCTAACTGCCATCCCACATAACATTTTTGAAGTATTTGAGCCCACATTTAAATATGTTTTATTTTTCAATAATTCTGGAATTGGTAAAACATATTCTTGTCTAAATGCATGGATACCCCGATATTTTGTTAATCTGAAGATCGATATTAAACCAGATTGAGTTGCCAAAATTAAACAATTGAGTTCGGGTATCAATTGTGAAAATGAAATTCGGTTGCAATTTTCAAAAACCTCAGCATTATAACTCCAATGATTAGTGGTAGAATAATTACCTGTTGTTGAAAAAGAATTTTTGAACATTGCCGAAGTAGATGCATTACAAATTAGTTTGTTGCAATGAAATAACCCAAAACTTGATGTGGTGGTTATAAGCAAATATTGATCATTATATCGACATTTAATCCTAGGTTCCCAATAAAATTGGCCATTAATGCTTCGATGGCTCTTTGTTAAATAACGTTGTTTTGATTTATAATAATCATCATAGATCTTCCGGATTCGGCGATATGTGTCTGTAATCATTGAACTTTTTAACATATTATAATTCAAAGAAATGTTTTTTCTAGTTTCACTGTATTCAACGTTTTCTGAAAACCTGTTGAACCAAAGTCGAAGATTACTGTGATGATTATCATCACTATTCTCATCAATATCACTGTCGCTATTATTTCTATTACTATTTAAGACTCCCATACGTCTAAGAGAATCAGCAGTATCCCCACTCTCCAAAATAATTTCTTGCTCTTCGTTCTCTTCTTCTTCTTCTTCTCCCCAATCTGCAGTATCACTGTCAATAGGAGAGCCGCCATCATTGATCCTCTCATCAATAATAGAAAAAATAGGAGAATAATCAACAAGAAGTTGTTTCAAAACCCTTGATGTATTCATTTTAGGAACCTCAAGATAACAAAATTTTGATGCAAGACCTAAATCACTAGTATACATAGGGTCACTTTCTACATCCAAAATTTTGCTTTGTTTATATAACTTCTCCAACACGAAATTTTCATTCAAATTAGAATCTCCAGTAAGCTCATTTACACTATCGACTTCTTTGAAAAATTTCCCATCAATGTGGTTAATTGTCCAAACATCTTCTTTGATCCTTATTCGGCTAATGATCTTTGGCTTCTGAAATACAACTCGTTGAAATATCTTTGGTTGTGAATCTATTCCATGACTTGAGTTATTATTTCGTGCACGATTTGAATTAATAGTAGCTCTAAGATTTTCCGTTTCATTTTCATTTTCTGAGTCGATATCTTGCCAGCCATCTTCATCGCTTTCATGATTCGCCTCAACAACACTTATTCTTGAAATTGAACTACTATTCTCAGTATGTTGCAACTCCTCATTTACTCTTTCTAACGTGGATAAAGTCTCGTATCTTTCATCATAATTATCGTTAATCATAACAGCAGTCTCACATTGAGAAATCGTGATATCATCAGGATTGCCCATACTTGAATTTGAAGCCCAAAAATTCATAGGGCCAGAAACTTTCCTCATAACAAACTCAAAAATTACCAACTCACCCATAATTGCTCCTGCGGACAATAATACTTTAACAAGATTTTTTGATTTTATTGCCACATTAGTTTCTTTTGCAAGGTCTTTTGAAATAAAAATGTCCTCATATTCACTCAATTCTTCTGTTTTTTCTCTATCAAATGCTTCTTCCAGTGATCCATATTCTTCAGTATGAATGAAACTTATATCAGGAATATTACTTGACAAGCAATGACTAGTAACTGAATAGAATTTATTTTCGTTGTGTTCAGTAGCATAATAAAATAAAGTGATCTTTTTGCTGTTATCACTGACAGCAATCATATTGAATTTATTATATATATCACAACCCCATGCTGAATTTTCCGTTTGTAATTGAAAATTCGGTTTAATTTTATAATCATTTAGTGATAAGGCTATTTTTAATCTGAGCTGTTCCATTCTATTTTTTTTCGAAATCTCGACCCTTTTTTGAATGTAGTCATCCATTTTTTCAAAAATATGATCTGCAAAATATATAATAGTACGACCATCATCACAAGTTGCCAATAAAACTTCTTTATTCAAAAAAATAGAAGATTTCAAGAAGTTGATTGTATGAGGCAATACTCCCCAAACAGATCGCAATTGATCTGATTGCATTGTGTGATCAGGCTTGGTTTCAAAAGAAAAATATGGTTTGTTTTGAATCTGTGAACTCTGAGGGTCAATTTTAAAAACATATATCTGAGTTCTAACAGCATAAAAAATATACTCTGGATGGTTACTAAAGCAAGCAGATAAGTTATTTTTATATTTAAGGTGAGGGTCAAACTCAGTCTCAAATTCCGCACCTCCGCAAAATCTTAACTTTATAGGATCTTTCAACGTATCTGCAGGTTGTTTTCCAATATAATCTTGTAGGTCATAACTATGATCATCAATTATTTCTGATGGTTTTTCATCATATGGGTTTTCATTTATAATTAATTGAGGCAAACTCGAAACTGAAAGATCCGATTCGCTGAAGTCGGATGATATACTTTGTAAATCGTCTTCTGTTGTCGTGATCTGGTTTTCTAATATGTTATCCAGATATGGGAAAACTGGATATACCTCAGAATCAGGTAAGTTAACATTTCTTCGATCGAGTCTTTTATATGCTTCAATCGGGTCTTTTGGGAACTTTGATTTGTCAAATTCATTATGTAAATTTAATGACAGACTCTTTTTAATCGGCAAAGCATTGTATTTTAGAATTTGAGAATCAGTATATCGACAATTATTTAAGTTGTTGTTTCCATTGCTTTGGGTGCGGCTGCCGGCAGTATAAAATAAATCATCGTCATCATTATTTTCATCATTATTCCTATCTTTGAGGAATGCTAAAATTTGATTTTGACCATTACTGTTAAGGATATTTTTTGAGGGAATTGGGACTTTTTGAATTCCTGAATCATTCAAAAATTCATGAAATCTTTTTTGATGGTCTAAGTCTTGTTTTTGTAATTCCATTATTTTCATCAAAAGAATATTTGGATTGTTACTGTAAATCTCTCCGGCATTGGTATTATCATCTTCCCATGTCGCAATGTTTTGATTATCTTCATGCAGTAGTTCTATTTCCTCAATTATATTCTCATGATTCCTATGATTTGAATCAATATCCTCAATTTCTTCTCGTCTTTCAACAATTACATTACCATTGTTGTCTCTTCTTCTAAGATATCTTGTCTGATCTTCTTCTGGATTTACTTCCAGTCTTCTACTTCTTTCTACTTGTTGTTGCCTTTGATTTATAGCCATCAACCTTTGAATATGAAAATCTAAAGCGGATCGAGAGTTCCTGTCATTTGACATAGTTGACCAAAAGTAGTTCTTTCATGAATTTATGATGAAAGAAACAGTTTTAGTTTTCTTTTCTTTTTTCTCCTTTTTCTATGCTTCTCTTGATGGTGATTCAAAATATTGGTTTTCTGAAAAAACATCGCTTTTCTTTTACTTTTTTTTTTTTTATTTTTTTTTATCCCTTTTTTCTACAGAAATATATATGCACGTAGAAAAAGGAAAATCAGAATAAGGTTGACAGCATTTGATTATCTCAATTTGACTTCATAATTCTAAATGAAATGTACAATTTATAATTGTTACGGAAAGTCTGCGCAGTTCAAGACTGTTTTGTGGTCATTAGTTATTTGAAGAGAGCTTGATCTTTCTTACCGTTTTGATTACACATATATGCAGACACAGGTAATCTGACTTGATAAATGATATAACTCATAACTGTATTTCAAACAAAACTGAAATCACAAAAAAAAACTAAAAAAGCTAAAGTAAAAAGATGTTTTTTTTTTTCAAAAAAAAGAAGGTATAAATTCGAAAAAAAGAGTCAGAAGTATCATTTCTGGTCTGTCAAAAAAAGTTCAAACCATGGTTAGAAATTGAAAACAAAAAATAAAAAAAGGTAAGAGGAAAAGTAAAACACATGTTAACACATATTTATTGATCATCTTCATTTTCAGCAGCACTGCGGCGTTGTTTTTCCTTTTCAATTTGTTGATATAACAAACTTAATGCCTTATCAACGTTATATTGACTACCAGTTATGGTGAAAGATCTTTCATCATTTTCACTATCTTCTTGGGCAATCGAAATTTGAGCGCCAGAGATCTTTCTAGTTTCTTGAATTTTACTACCTTTTTTTCCAATCAAGCAGCCCACAAATTCACTAGGGAATTCAACAACTTGAGTGATATGTTCTTCTTGGATATCATTAGCAGAAGATGAGTTAGATGAGTAATTGTTGATAGTACTTTTAGAACGACGATGGTCATGCTTTCTAGAAGGTTTTGGAACGTAGTAGATGGTACCTGTAGCTCCATGCCAATCTTCAATAAGACATCTAAATACCAATTTCAAAGATTGTTCAATTTGTTTTGGTTCACCTTGAACTTCAACAACTCTTTCAGTTGATCCTTCCAAGAATTCTTTGGAGGCAACAATTTTAACACTGAAAGCTTCTTGCAAGGCTTTGATTCTAGCACCTTGTTTTCCAATTAAACTTCCCATTTGGGAATGAGGAATCAAAAGTCTGAGAGAGGTTTGACCTGCTTGCAGAGAAGGACATAATGATTTAAGTGGGAATTGGGTGTAGGTTTGCTGTTGGGTTATTGGTGATTCCAATAAAGCTTCGGCGAAAAGACTTAATGCTTCAGCATTAGCATCAACAGGACCACTAACTGTTAAAATACGTTCGGAACAGCCCATGATGACCTTAGAAACACCAGATTTAACATTGGTTTTCTCACGGACATGAGCAACACAATTACCATTTTTGCCAATAATAACACCGGCTTCTTTAGTTGAAACAAGAACTCTGATAGTAATCAAGGCAGTGTTTAATTGAACATCTGGCAAAACATTTTCTAAAGAAGAAATTGCTTTAGCATTGTCGGAAGCACTGTCAGAAGTTAACTTGGTGTCAAAAAGAGATTCGTTATGAGATTCGGTCATATTCTTGTAGTTTGAAGTAATTTAAAAGATGAGCAATTAAAAGAAGAAAAAAATGAAGCTAAAACAAAAAACGAAAATATATGAAATATAACAGTAGCAGCAAAACAAAAATAAAAAGAAATAAAACGTTATTTTTAGGTGTCAAAAAATGCTAATAAACAAGTAGACGAATTGAAAACCGAAATTATGCCTGAAAAATTAAAATAGGTATCTAATAGACTTGATAAAAACTGATAGAAAAAAAAATGAATCAATGTACTGAGATCAGTTATAATACAGATTTGTCAAAGTTAGCGGTGTTAACAATGCAAAGGCAATTTATTATTATAATAATCGTAAGAACGGGAAATTGACAACGGGCAATGAGCAACACAAAGTAATAAGAAGCACTCAATTGAAGCTACAAAGAAATACTGAAGTTGAAAAGGCTGAACCTGGAAACAGCGGCAGCAGAGCTTGTAGTTGAGACAAAATTAAAAGTGGAAAATGGGATCAAAACTTTTGGTTATACAAGTTGATATGTTCCTTGGTGGAAAATCTTATGATTAGCAGCTAATATTATTTTTTTTTTTTTTTTTTTTTTTTTCCCTCTCCTCTCCTTCTATTTTGCGATCGTTCTTTCCGCTTCTATTTTTTTTTGGTGTTTGGGTTTTCTTTTCAGTTTTTTTTTTTTTTTTTTTTTGTTCCGCTTCGCAACAAGAACTTCATTACGTAATTTACAAGAAATTATACCGAAATCTGCATTTTAGTGCAAGAGTAGTATGATACTAGGGTAATGGCTGTTTCAGGGTTTTGTACTCTACAATTTCCTATTGTGGAATTGCCAAAGTTTGTTTACCTGAACTTTCTCAGCGATTTTTTTTTTTTTTTTTTTTTTTTCTGTTTGTTTTTTTGAACAGATCAGAGGTATTGCGAGCTGGCTCAACATTGCAATCACTTTGTCGTTTTGTAAAAATAAAGGTTCTACTTGCAAAGAGAAAAATAAAGAAGAAAACACAAGATAATTATTACACTATCTTTCTTTTATCGTTTCTTTCTTTCCTTTTGTGTTTTCTGTCCTGTGATCGATGAACCTTTCTCAAAAAGAAAACGAAGTGATTGGCTCTGAAAAACAAACATATGATTCACTAATGAAATCTCAAGTTGAAAACCCCGGTAATCCTAATGGAGTCTTTGCAGGCTCTCCAAAACCTGGAACCTCTAGAGTCATCGACTCTCTTCACCAACAAATAGATCAGTTGAAGCTTGAACTCCAGGAAACGAAACTGAAACATGAAGAAGACAAAAGCAAACACGTATCGATCAAAAAGAGATATGATCAAGTGGTAGAACAATTGGCCAATTCTAAACATGAGAATGACATGATAAATGCATTGCTTGAAAGAAAACAAAGAAGAATCACTGATTTAGAGGAAAAATTAAGTGAGAGTATGAATCATACTGAAGACTACAAGTTCAATTTGACCAACCTTGAAGTTAGATGCAAAAAGTTACAAGATTCAGAAAGAGTTGCTACAAGTGAGTTTGAAAGAATGAAAATCGCTTATGAAACAGTGGTAACTTCTCAAAAAGAATATAGAGATTACTATAGTAAAGAAATCACTAGTCTCAAAGATCAATTATCAACCTACATTCAAGAAAGAAACGAAGATTTGATAGAAACCCGTAACCAAATCAACTCTAATGATGATAATATAAGTTCTAGCATGAAAAAGCTTATAGAACAAACTCGTGCTCTTGAACAACAATACGCTGTGAAAAACGCTGCTGTTGTTGATACATTGAAATCTTTAGCTGTTGCAGCCAAATCACATGGTTCTGACACACAACTTATCATCAACCAATGTAATTTGGTATTCAATGAATTGAAAAATAGATTTGATTTAGACGTAAACAAGTTGATTGAAAACTATAAAGATAGAGAAGTTGATAATACCATTGAAAAATTATTAGGTATAGACACACCATCAGCTACACACACTACCACATTTTCTGGTCATGTTTCTTCTGCTACTAATAGTCAACCAGCTACAAAGCCTTCTTCTCCTAAACAACAGCAATTGGAACATCAACAACTCGCTATTTCCAAAGCAAATGCTAATTCTAACAATATCAACCAGAAAAAGAGAAATTCTTCAAGAAAAACATCGTCTCAAACCCCTCGCAACATATCTGTTAGTTCTGTCAGAGAACAAGAAAATATTGATCCTAATAATAAAGCCAAAAAGACTGACAACAGAAGAAGTGTGAGTATCCAAAATAACAACAACAATAACAGCACTAGTCCTAATGCAGGCGGTAACAAGCGCCATTCCCGCAAAGCAAGTGTAACTAAGTCTATCGACTTTGGCGATTTTGAAGTAAGCAATAAAAATAATAATAAATCAAAGAGAAGTTCTTTCTATGGTACAAATTCAGGCTCTCAAAGTAATATAAAGGATTTAATGAACCAAGATTGGAGACAGAGCAAAGCATCAGCAACTTCAACACCTCAATCAAACAATAGTAACGGGCGTTTCAATGAAGAAGAAGAAGAAGCTGACTTTAGTGAAGGTGATGGTTCCGATAATGGTGCTATGAACAATAATGCAGAAGGAGAAGATACTGCAGGAAAGAAAAAACGCAGAAGAAGAAGAAGAGGAAAGAGAAAGAGCATAAAGCCAGAAAATACAGATGCCGAACTTGAGGAAATAAACAGCATTATTAAAAACGATTTAAATTTGACAACCGTTGGCGCTTCAGAATGAATAATTGAAAATAAAGACTTGTAACATTTTTATTTTTGTTGGTCAAATGGAAGGAATTCCCTATTTAAATCATCGAGTGATTGCTTTTTAGATTATATTGATTTTCTTTTGTATTCTCGCCGTTTATTGGTTTATTTGTTTGCATCGTTCTTTTCATGAATTATTATAATACCAGTCCTTTTACACTTTATACTTTTCATTTTAACTGCTTGAATTCTTTTTCTGCTATTTTTTCTGTTTTTATCACATTCTTATCAGAACCACATCTGATTTTTTTTTTCACTTGTTCTCATTGGTCCTGTTTGAATTTTTTTTCTTTTTTTCTCCAACTTTCAATTAACTCAACCTTGGTATGTCTTGTGTTTAAAAACCCCCTTGCAAATATCTTGATGAATTCTAATTTGCTATTGCCCAGTTTTTTTTCAATTTCAGCGTTTTTCTTACCCCTTTTCTTTTTTATTTTTGCGAATATTTCAACTACATTTGTTTCCAGAAAGTAATTCAAATATATATATTAATTGTTTTTATTTAATTGTACATTTATATTAGATTTTTAGTATTCGACTTGGTACAATTCTATCGAGCCATCATCGAAGGCCACTGAAACCCAATTGTTTTTAGAGTTTGCCAAAAACCTCTTGTAAGCTAATAAATCTTTAACACTTGTTGGCTTGTATTTTCCAATTAACAGCTCCATTTTTTCCAAAGACTGTACTACAGATATCTTAACACTGTGCAGTTTGAATCTTCTAATTTGCCGCTGTTGTGCCAAAATCTCCGGGTCGTTCAGTTTTGCTGAGAACTCTTTGGCAATTTGTGCTTTGGTCTTTGAGATTTTGAACGGGAGCTTTTCTAAGTCAATATTTTTTTCTTCTGCTTGTGAATTGATCTTGTAAAACTTGACTTGACCATTCCAGAATGTTACAGTAACAATGTTGTCAAGTCGGATATCTATAGAAGAAACACCAATTGATTTAAGATTTATAATATTATTTAGATTTGAGTTTACAACTATCAGTGATTTCGATGAGTGAGGTGATAATTCATCATCGAGGTTTAAAATAATAATATTTGATCCAGTAGAAGTTGTGAACAACTTTCCACCGTGCTGCAAATCGAGCTTTAAGTCGAGTATTGGATTAGGGTAGTGACAAGAATTGATGTTAATAACTTCAATATGAGACCCTGTTGTAGTATCACCGTAAAACAAATGTGATAAAGATTCGCTATTTCCATTTGAGAGTTTCATAAGCCTTTCTGCAACGTTATCTTCACTGAACATTGATTCTAATTTATCGATTCTGGCTTGATCAATAAATGTTAGACTTTTGCTATCGGGTGGGATATAAAGAGAAATAATATGGCCACTTTCAAATCCTATCAAGAGAGTTTTTTCATTCAACCATAATAATTTCATTATTATAGCTAGCTTTTGAAGCTTTGATTTCTCGTTTTTTTGTGCTGCAGTAGTTAAATTGCCACCAAATTCTTTTCGTGTAGATTTTACTAGCAAAGTTGGATCAATACTTTCAAAAATTGGATCAGTATAAAATTTTTTCTTAGTCTTATCATATTTGATTTCATATATATCAAAATATTCACCATTGATTTTGTTTAGAGAACAAAGTCTGTTATTGTAAACATCAATGTTACAAAAATTCAAAGAGTTTATTTGCTCCATTCCAACCGGTGTTAGTTTCAGTATTTCAATATAGTGACTTTTATACATGTCTACTTCAGACCTTTTGACAACAGCATTTCCACTTTTTTTGAATTCTTTAATGAACAATGCTAGATTCCATATTTTCATAGTATTGTCCCTCGCATGTGTGATCAATTTGCCATATAAATCACCAAACCTGGGGATCAAGCAATCTTCTTGCTCACTATTACTTTTGGCTGATGATAATGTTTCCCATCGAATTCCCAATTGCTTTACAGATAATATATTATTATCGTGCCCTTTCCATTTAATGATGGGCCTTTTTGTTTGTAAATCCCACCAGACTAGATAACCATCCTCATCTCCTGAGATTATTGTAGTGGTTAATAACTGGTTTTTTAAAGTGTAAGGATTGGGTAAATAGAAATATTCAAGAATTGTCACAGGTTTGTCATGCCCTCTAAGAGTGCTCTTTAAGTTGCATGAGCCATTCATATCACTTTGTCCTTTTAATGATTATGATATTGTTGAAACCTTGACAGCTGCAAATTTCAAATGTTCATTTTTTAGAGGTCAAGGTTCTCAATGTATGCATATGTGTTTTCCTGCAATAAGCACGCTTTTTTTTTTTTTTTTTTTTTTAATTCAATTTTGTTGCATTTTGCATTATTCTTTTTCCCGTACGCCCCTTTTTCTTGCGATAGCCACCGATCTCCCTATAAATCTCGCTTCGAAGAGAACACCTCATCTATCAGGAAGTGATTATTATTCAATAAAACAGCAATGGTTGATTTGGCAGTTGCTATAAAGAAGGCTTGCTCGATTGAGGAAGTTCCGCCAAAGAGAAAGCATGTGAGAACATGTATTGTCTACACTCATGATCATAAAACCTCAAAACCCTTTTGGGATGCATTGAAAATGACACCAATCCAAAACGATGAAGTTCAAACTTTCAAGGCTTTAATTTTAATCCATAATGTGTTACAAGAAGGTTATCGCTCAACTTTAAAAGAGGCTCAAAAAAATGTTGATTTTATTGATCTGTTATGGAAGAATTTCTTGGGCGAATATAAAGGTTATAATGAATTAATCAGAGCCTATTCAGGATATTTAATTAAAAAGATAAAGTTCCATAGAAACTTTCCACGAATCAATGGTTCTTTCGAATACTCTGAGTACACAGCTTTAGGATACACAGCTGATCCAAATGAAGGGTATGAGGCCTTGGAACATTTGTTTTATTTACAAGATGACATATTGAATTTTCAACAGATGCTTTTTAGAAATGTTGGTGCTAATATAGATAGAGAAGAATGCAAAGTATCTTCTTTAGTTAGATTTGTCGCTGAATCATATGGTATTTATCAATTTTCCCTTGCTATGTTGAGAGCTTTATTTCAAAATACTGGTGATGCTGAAGTTTTAGGTCCTTTAGAAGACCAATTCAATTCTTGTCATTCAAGTTTGTTCACCTTCTATCGTAATTGTTCTAAAGTCAAGTTTTTGACTAGTTTACTTGACATTCCAAAACTTCCAAAGAGCTCTCCAAACTTACATATCAGTTATGGTGAAACAAGTGCTCCAAGAGAGGCTACTCCAAGAGAGGCTACTCCAAGAGAGGCTACTCCGAGAGAAATTTCCCCAACTCCACCAAGATCTGAAACCCCGGCAAGTAGAATGATGAGCCAACCAACCGGTGTTGATTTCTGGCAGGCTCAGCAGCAAAGTGCTGCCGCTGAACAAGAAAGATTAGCTAGAGAAAGAGAGCAACAACTTCTTGCGCAACAACAAGAACAATTTCAACAACAACAATTATTTGAGCAACAGAAAGCACAATTAGAGCAACAGCAAAGAATGCAGCAGCAACAACAACAGCAAGCCCTTTTCCAACAACACGCTCAGGGTAGGGTTGCAGAATTAGAAAGAGATTTATTAGCTATTAAAAATCAATATGATCAAGATCAACTCTTGTTGCAACAATATGATCAAAGAGTTAAGCAATTGGAGCAAGAAATGTTCTCTTCAAACCAAGCCGCTACACAACAAATTGCGGTAAAGGATGAATATATTAAAAGTGTTGAAGAACAGATAAACCTATGGAAGAAAAAATATGATTCATTAGCGAAATTATACTCCCAATTAAGGCAAGAACATTTGAATTTATTAACTAGATTCAAGAAATTGCAACAGCGTGCGGCATCTTCTCAAGAAGCTATTGAAAGAAGAGATAAAATGGAAAGAGATTTGAAAGCCAAAAATATCGAATTAGCGGACTTGATTCGTGAGCGTGATAGAGCTAGATTAGATCTTGATAAATTAAGAGGCACTAAAGACAATCAAATTGAGAAATTAGAAATTCAAATCAGAACATTAAAAGATGATTTAGATCACACTTCAAGAAATCAATCACTGAATTTGACTGCCATTTTTGATGCCCATAAAAAAGAAATTGATGAATTACAACATAAGTTGCAACAAAGAGAAGTTCAACTTGATGGAATGTCTCCTGAATTGAATCAAGAATTACAAGATAAATTGCATGAAAAAGAGGAGGAGGTTGAAATCTTACAACAAACTATGGATAATGCTCTTCGTGAGTTGGCAGAATCAAAAAAAGCCACTGATGAAGCACTTGATGAACAAATTGATGAAGTGCTCTTGCAGCATTTAGAAAAGCTTACTAGTATTGTAGACTCTGTTTTGCAAAGTGGAATTTTCAGAATTCAAGATAGTATGTTCGAGTTAGACTCACCAATGCAAGCAGGTAACCAAAACTCATCGCCTGCATATTTGTTATCGGTGATAGAAAAAGCGGATGCATTAGTTTATGAATTTGGTACCGCATTCACTCAATTTATTGCTGAAGGGCCAAATGGTGATCATTCAGCAATTATTCAAACTCTCTCAGGTTTCACCACTGCTATTGCAGATGTTGTATTGAACTCCAAAGGTATAATAAGGTTGGCCAAGACTGAAAATGTGAGCGAATTAATTCTTACTGGTGCAAAATTGATCGCCGAAACCTCGATGGGCTATTTGGATGATTTATTGTCTGAAAATTTAGAAGGCTCGGATGATGATAAAATTGACGTTGTCACTGATGGTATACTTGAAGTTCATAAATCATTGGAAGAATTGTCGTCACTGATTGAAACTTTAACTCCAAAGACAGAATTGAAAGGTGAACTTGATGAATTAGTTGATAACGAAATGAATTTTGCTGCACAAGCTATTGAAGATGCTACTTTGCATTTGACTTCTTTATTAAATGGTAAAGAACTCGCAGCATTGGATCCAATCAATTTAGAAATTAACAAAGCTATTTTGGCTGCTGCTATCGCAATAACTAAAGCTATTGCTTTGTTAATCGCTGCTGCAACTGAAACACAAAATGAAATTGTTGCCAATGGTAAGGGGTCAAGTACCAGAGCCCAATTTTATAAGAAAAACAATAAATGGACAGAGGGTATGATATCCGCAGCCAAATCTGTGGCTTCATCAACAAATTTATTAATCAAAACCGCTGACGGATGTTTGAGTAGTGAAAATTCACATGAAGAATTGATCGTGGCTTCAAATGATGTCGCCGCATCTACTGTTCAATTAGTGGCTGCTGCAAGGGTTAAGGCCACAACTATGTCAAAAACTCAAGACAATTTGGAAGATGCAAGTAAAAAGGTTTCTTTTGCCTGTAAATCACTTGTTAGTCAAGTTCAAGCAATGATCGCCAAGTCAAATCAAGCAGAAAATGATGTTGACTTTTCAAAATTGAGTTTGATTGATAATAGAAAAGCAGAAATGCAACAACAAGCCGAAATTATTAAACTTGAGAATTTGCTTTCTGCAGCTAGAAAAAGATTAGGCGAAATCAGAAAATACAGTTACCAAGATGAAAGTGACAGTGAAGATACTCAAGATTATTAGTAAAAATAGACTTAGAGTTCTTAAAAAGCACTTATTGTACTAATTTTTTTCATGTTATACTCTACAGCACATAATAATTAATATAATTATTCAAGTTACATATTATTGTAATGCATCAAATACTGAACTTTACATAATTAATAATAATAATAATAATAATAATAATAATAATAATAATAATAATAATAATGATAATAATAATAATAATAATAATA
>JASTUB010000196.1:0-29296 GCA_031124825.1 Saccharomycopsis vini
GGGTTTAAAGAAAAGAGGAAAAATAAATTTGGCCAATTGGTGACTTTGTTTGAAAATTTGGGGTTTTTGATCCTTATTTAATTTGTTTTTTTGTTTTTTTAAAAAATGGGGTTTTTTTTTTTTTTTTTTTTTTTTTTTTTTTTTTTTCTCTAACCCCCTCCCCCCCCCCCCCCCCCCCAACTGTCAAAAAAGAATTGATAAAAAAATAAAAATAAAAAAAAAAAAAATGCCTATCGTGGGTGGCTCACCCCTCTTACTCGGGTATCTTATTTGAGAAAAAGAATTTTTTCCATCCTATCTTCCTTCCCTCATTTAACTACTTGTTGTTATTACCCATTATATTTATTATAAAGGTTATTAAATTTGTAGATCATTTCAAAAGACTTTCTCCTGCACTTAACACACTAACAATTTTCTGTGTAGAAAAGAAAAAAAAAAAACAAGAAGAAGAAGAAGAAGCGGATAGAAAAACAGGTGGGGCAAAATAAACAATGTGCGGAGGTTTGATTTTTTGACACATAAAAAAAAAAAAAAAAAAAAAAAAAATATGTCATTCATAAATTAAAAGAATTAATTTGACCCACAACAGAAAAAGCATGCTTTTATGTGCAATAATGCATTAAAAGAAGAAAAAAAAATAAAAAAAACTATTGTTTTGCTCGTTTCTTTTTATTTTTTATTTATTCTTAGTTGTTCCATCTGAAATAACCTATAAAAAGTCATTGACTTGCCTTTTTAAATTATTTAAATTTTCATTTTTTAAAAAATAAATAAATATTATTAATAATTATTTTATTTTCAACTATCATTATTTATTATTTTTTAAACTCTTTACATATCTTTCCAGTCTCAATATCATATCATGAGTTACATTTACAACCGCAGAGAAATGTTGAATCAATTAGCTGATCCTCATATCAATGTCAGATCAAACTCTTTTATCAACAAATCAAATAATGGTAAATTATTCAGCATCAAGTGCTGTCAATGCAACAAAGAGGCCCCATTCACCGAATGGAAATATCTAGATTCTTACGAATTGACAATGATTGCGTCTACGACAACATCGACTATCACCAGTTCTAATGAAATTTTGAGGTGCCCGGTTTGTCTGCACAAAGTTGATGCTTCAGAAGGAGTTAATGATTGCTCTTTTCCAACCAATTGTCAATGTGTCTCGGTTGAGCCTTCAAATAATAGTATGTTTCAGCCGCCGCTTGAAAGATTGAATTTACTGAATAGCTTTCTTCCAACTAAAGAACTACGAAACTTAAACGAACAATAAACTTTTAGGAGTTTTAAAATTTTCATATTATGATGATGATGATTTGTCACATATCATTCTTAGCATTCATGAATTACGAGCGACTGGTTTTTCGTTTACTTTTGGGTTTTTTATTTTCTTATTTTTTTTTTTTATTTTTTTCGTTTTGTTTTGTTTTTTATTTTTCTGTTTGTTAATCTATATATTTTACCATGCTTTTTTTTTTTTTTTTTTTTTTTAATTCTCCCTCTTTCTCTCTCCCTTTCTTTTATTTCTCTTATCAATGCAAGCTTTTTTTTTTTTTTTTTAAATTGATTACTTGATTTATCTTTTTGTACATTATGGAATTATCTATGTATAGCGAAAACTAAGCGAATTCAGTCGTTTAAGAAGATTTCATGCAAGCGATTTGTTGAAAATGCATCAAATGAGGGAAGCTAAAAAGAATGTGTCAATTAGCCATTTGCATATTTTAAAGAAAGAAAGAGTCAAAGAGTAGTAGGAAAAGGCACGCTGGTCGGTCCGGAGTTCAAGAAATTATTGTGCCATATTTTTTGTTGGTTGATTTGCGCAGTGGACTTCCAAGTTAATAAATAACACATATCAAGTATCCAAAATGAGAAAGAAATAAAATAAATAAAAAAAAAAAATTAACTATACAGAAGAAGTCAAATTGAAGTAATAAAGAAAGAAAAAAACAAAAGGGAGTAAATTGAAGTCATAAGCATTCCTACTCTTGTATCTATCTTGCTTGAATTTTCTGAACCTTTTTAATTCGAAAAAAAAATATTTGAATGAAGAAAAGACCAGTTTTTTTTTTTTTTTTTTTTCTACAATTTTAGTTTGATTAACATGTAGATATATTTAGTATCGATTTTATATCATTTTTATATCATTTATTATCGATTTTATATCATTTTTTATGAATTTTATATCAGCTTCATACCAATTCTATATTAGCTTTCTTTCACTTCAAAAAAAAAAAAAAAATTCTCCCGTTTGATTAGTTGTGGGGTGTTTGAGGGGTGCTTCTTGTTGCGTTAAAAAGGTTGAAAAAACAAAACAAAAAATAGTCACTTGAAAACAGGCTTATAATCGATGTGATTACATACCTGTCATTTCAATATAATGGAAGACTCAGTGGGTAAGTTCGCCATACATAGTGTTTTTTTTTTTTTTTTTTCAACCTTCCTCAAGTAATAGCTTGAAAAAGTTTAGATGAGAAATATGCTCAACCGTACAAGCAAAAGCGACATTGCGTGAGATACTAGAATTAGAAAACTAACTGGTCTCTTTAATTTTATTTTAATTATTATCATTATTATTATATTTTAGATCGAGTATTTGATAAAGCTATCACTATAATTCAAGCACTTTCATCCCGTAGCAATTACAAGACGTTGCCTCGACCTCCGCTTGAAAGCCGAACGTTACTTTATGGACTTTATAAACAGGCTACTGAAGGAGATGTTATCCAAATCATTAATAGACCGGTAGGTACCAGTTCAGATGATCAAAATGCAAAATTGAAATGGGATGCTTGGAAAAAACAGCAAGGATTGAGCCTTACCGAAGCTAAGTTGAAATACGTTTCCACTTTGATTGATACAATGAGAGTTTATGCCGCCGGAACTTCTGAATCTAGAGAATTGTTGATGGAATTAGAATATCTTTGGGATCAGATCAAAGATATTGAAATACCCGATAGTTATATGAAAACTATAAGCGGCGTTGACATTGGTACTGTCGGAACTTCTAGGTCTGCACTTGCAAACAGATATTCTCTTTCCAGTCAAGATATGATGATGATGATGGCAACAACAATAGAAGGCTTTTCAAGTGACGACTTAAAACCTCCTCTTCCTCATTCTTCTCCATCTCAATTAATAAATGAAAAATTAAATTCGAGCAGAATATTATTGGATCAACAAAACAAATCTGATTATCAATTTGCAGATCAAAGAATGAAAGAAACACCTTCAAATATTGATAAAACAGAGCCAAATATTGTCAAAAATAATACTAATACAAATCTAAAAAATTATCAAAGGAGATTTAATACTACTACGACAACCATCGATAATGAAAATTTCTTGTTATTTGAAGATTTATACGAAAAATCGAATATTAACGCCGAAGAAATTAAAAGTTTTAAAAAAGAAATCAAATGGGCCATTGAAACTTTGAATCGAGAAATTAAACTTTTGAAAAAGGACAATAATGAAGTCAATGAGAAACAAAAAAATAACTTGACTAATTCTATGATTAATACTGATAATAATAAAAATAATAAACTAGGTTCTCAATATTATGTTAAAGAATTTGATACCCAAAGCATGGTGACCTCATTTTATAAGTATCCAATTTCTCGAGTAGGAACTTCAAAAGTCATGGAACTTCCATATAATCCCAAAAATTATTGTTTATATCAAGACCAGTTACAAAACAATTCTAGTTATTCTCTAGGGTTAAACGCCATCACAAAATCCAGTAATAATAATAATAATAATAATAATAATAAAAAAAAAGAAAATTGGTGGTGGCATTGGGTTTGCAGCTCTACAAAAGATAAAAAACATTATTATTATAATAACAACATGAATCTTGCAAATCATTCAATGTTTCATATGTTATTCAATATAGTTCATAAATTAATCATGTCAAAAGGATCTAGAATGATTTTTTCACAAGTGAAAGAAATCACAAAAAAATTGTTGATCAATTTGGTGCTTGCTGTTGTATTGTATCAATTCTTGAAACAAAAAATCAAACTTTCAAAGACAAAAGATGGGGAATTGATTGTTAAATGGAATTGAGAAAAAGTAATTCTTTGTTATCTTGCCAACTCATGTATTATAAGCTTCAATTTTGAATATGTATGTATATTAAATAGAAGAATTAAAATTAATTTTCATTATAAATGTTATTTACTCAATTCGCTTGAATTATTACTGCATAGCAAATTTGTCAGTTTGTTTTTTTTTACGAAAAAAATTAAATAATCTCAAGAAAACCAAAATTTAACGGAAAAACAAAACAAAACAAAAAAAAAAGGCCCCAGATACAAGGAAACTAATGACAAGAAAGGCAATTATTAGCATATACGAGCTAAAATAAATTTATAAAATAAATAAATAAATAAAAAAAAAAAAGAAAAAAAAAAATAGTACAAAAACACAAAGACATTAAATCATAGTTCAAAGAAATGAATCAATCATCCCAAGATAAAAATAAACAGACAGACAATAAAAAATTAAGAAGAAAAAAAAAAAAATATTCAAAAAGTAACACAACAAATAAAAGTGAAAGTAAAAAATAACGAAATCAATAAACATAAAATCATCAGTCCCAAATGCATTATAATCATTTCTGAAAGAGAATTTTTTCAAAATCATCAGTCTTAACCAAAACACCTCGATCTGAACATTTGGCTTTAGATCTTAACTCTGTACATAATCCATCAATATCCAAGTCACTATATTTAGGGTGCGAAGTTATTCTTTCCCATATTTCTGAACATCTAATCATATTAGATTCCTTAGCTGGAACCATTGCATTTTCATCAACATCATCAAGGTATTTGTTCGTTTGGTTTTCACTAGAGGTAATCTCACTACCATTATTCTCATTATTATGAACAGAAAAAAGTTCTGATGGAGAGTTGCTACTTGAATTTATATATTTGGATATAGATGAGCTTGTCACTGACTGATCTGCGGGAGAAAACAAAGGAGTATCATTTGAATAAGGAATAGAATTATAATTGGTTATATTCTTTATAGTTTTGTTACTTGTATTTCTGACATCATTGGTGTTGACTTCGAATGGGTCATATGTCAATTCTTCATTAGTTAAAGAGCTGATCGGATCAAAATTTTCTAAAGCCAATTCGTCAGGAGAGGCAGAAGTACCAAATCCATCTAATAAGTCATCATTTGTGTCTCTATATGCTGTAGAAATATTTGGATCTTTTAAAAAGTCAAAATCATCCAAAATGTTATTTGATTCACCGACACCAAATGCGACGTTTGGATCATATGATGTTTGTGCATTGAACAAAGATAAGAAATCGGTTTGATTGTTGGTTGATACATCATTCAAACTATTCTTCCCGTCAATCGGTATCTGATTGTAATTGTCTGGAATATTGGAGGACAGGTTAGGAGTGGCTACCGATGATCTTATTGAAGAGAGTATATCATGGTCCTGGCTTTGAGGGCGAATACTGTCATCCATATTCAAAGGCTTAGTAGGATATTCTGGTACAGGTTTATCTCTAGTACCACAAGCCTGACTTAGTGTATTACAAAAGATCTTTTCATCAAAATTCTTCGTGAAATCAAATGAATCATTATTCATGTTTTTAATTACTTTATCTTGATTAATTGTTTTGAAGTCGGATGTTGATTCAAAATCAGAGCTTGGGGAACAAGATGAATTTTCTCCTCTATATGAATTAGAGCTTTCACTGTAACTCTTTGTAGATTTATCTTGAGACAGATTCCTCTTCAAATTACTCCAAGGAAATTCGAAAGTTTGTTTGGAAGTAGCTGGTGTAGTTGAAGCTGTATTGGTTTCACTAACACTGATTGGTGGTGTATTTCTATCATTAGAAGATTGGTCATTTGATACTGGTGAGCCGCCATTACTTGAATCTTTTTGTTTTTTGAATTCATTAGTGATATCAAGAGCATTTTTATCTATATTCGGCAAGCTTAAGTTGATTTTGGAGCCCTTAAATTTAGCTAACTCATTATTAAGTAATTCAACTTGCATCCTCAAAAATTCTGTCTCTGTATTGGCTGCATTTCTTTCATTTTCCAATTCCATGACTTTTTCTTCTAATTCTTTCATTTTACGTTCTTTTCTTTCTCTGAATGCTCTTTGAGCGGCACGATTTTGTGCTGTTCTCTTATTTTTTGGTTCAGAATTTATTGGCTTACGACCTGGTTTAGTAACTCTTTTTGAAGCAGAGTCGACTTCTTGACGTTTGATTTGAACCGGTTGAATTTGGTCAAGGTTTCTCTTTGAAGGCGTAGGCTCAGCAACAGTCGACATCTTGATACTTTCTCTCAAACTTATTATGATTATGTCTTTCGTTATCACCTCAAAAAAAAAAAAAAAAAAAAAAAAAAATAAGTATTAGAAGCTATTTGGATTCAAGAGACAGTCAATATATTAAGACTTGAAAGATGAAATAAATATATAAAATTGAAAATATATATATAAATAGAAAATAAAATAAGATGAAATACATCAAAAAAAAAAAAAAAAAAAAAAAAAAAAAAAAAAAAAAAAAAAAAAAAAAAAAAAAAAAAAAAAAAAAAAAAAAAAAGAAAAGAAAAAGAAAAGTACAAAACAAAAAAGAATTGAATACGCACGCTTACTAATTAACTTTTTGGTAGCAAAAAAAAAAAAAAAAAAAAAAAATAATAAAGTTTCCACAACATTCCACAAATACACCCCTTTCCTCTTCTGAAAACATAAATGCGAAATTTCAACTATAATATAGCAATTTTCTTTTTAGCCATATGTTCTCTCTATTGAATGATATTATAAGCATCTAAAAGAAGCATTGATTAACTCGCACATTCCTAACACAAATTTTTTGGACAAATCCACTTATTAAACAATCTTTATTGACTCCTATTACAACGAAAGCCGAAAGAAGCGAAAAAGTCTTTGTAGCATATTACACCCCCGATGAGCTCAAAGTTTTTCCTCTTGTGGCCAAACAAGTGTGAATAAATAGTGAAACCTCGAATACACAAACTATTTTGTATTAAAATTACAGTTGATTTGATTGACTAAAGTAATAATATTAAATCAAATGAGTGATTATGGATTAATCATAGAATAATAATAGTTATAACAAAAAAAAAACAAAAAAATAAAAGAAACTGACAGATTTATACCAAGAAATAATAAGTGAAAAATGAACTAAAGAAAATACAAGCATATAATGTATAAGCAATAAAATAAAAAAAAAAAAAAAAAAAAATTAGAAAAAAAAGTAGAAGTGAAAAATCATATTAATACAAGACACCATAAGAAACAGTAAGCTTTATTTTTATTTGGATTCTTCTTCAAAAGGTTTTTGACAAACATACAACATCATTGGGGTGAACAAACCTTTTTTACCACCTTCAACTAAGTTAACAGCAGCTTCTTCCAATGCAGCTGTAACTTTAGTAGAATCTTTTGGGACGACTCTTAAAGTTTCCAAAACACCCAAAGAAAATGTGGTGACCTTTCTTCCCAAATTGGAAGTTCTGCAAAAAGTCCACAAATCATTCAATGATTGCATATATTTCCATTCACCAGTCAATGGGTAATACCAAGGGATTGGAGCATTAACATCTGCCAAATCTCTTGCATATTTGACATGGAAACCAACTTTATCCAAAGCTTCTTCAGCATCTTTTCTTCTGAACATTTTTGGAATACCGTCACCAATTTCGATACCGTAGGCAATAGCACGATGTTCTGGATTAGTTTCGTCGTATGCATCAGTCATGACCCACTCATAAACACCAAAAGTTCCACCTGGTTTCAAAACTTTATAGATTTCGCTATAAACACCCTCAAGTTTTGGTGCATGACATGTAGCTTCAATGGCATATACTGCATCAAAAGAATTTTCAGGGAAATCCATGTGCATAAAATCACCTTTGACATATGACAACTTATCAGCCAAATTGTGTTCTTTAGCATATCTATTAGCTCTTTCGATCTGATAATCATTGTTATTCAAACCAATAACTCTACAGTTGGTGAATCTTTGAATTTCTCTACTTGGACCACCAACACCGCAACCAACATCAAGAACAGTCATGTCTTCAGTGATACCAATTTTGGAAGCAAGATAATGTTCATGTCTACAAGTGGCTTGTCTAAAAGCTTCACCTGGATAATAAGTAGAAAAATGGAAAGAAGTACCCCAACCATATTCATAGAAATCTGTAACCAAGTTATAATAATTGTTGGTACCAGTTTTGTAATCATTTAATCTTCTTTCTTCTGCTTCTTTGTCAGTTTTACCATCCCAGTGTCTGAAGTACCCTTCAAGGGCAACTTCTTGGGCACTTCTATCTTTTTTAATCCAAGCTTGGAAACCAGTGGATTTAGCTGAGTCATTGTGAAGATTCTTAGAGAATTCTTTATCTTGTGCTTTGGTTGTATTTGAAACTGACATTTTGCAAAAGAATTGGAAATTGAAATTTGTTGAAAATTAAGTACGACAAATAAGAGTGTTGAAGGGGAGAAAAAAAAAAAAAAAAAAAAAAAAAAAGCGAAATGTAATTGAATAATTTACAAATCAAAGGGTTGTTGAAACGAAATAAGTTGATAGGAATCGAAAATTTAAAAAAACAAAAAGAAAAATCCTTGTAAAATTCTTAAATTGGGTCTAAAAAAATCTTGGTGATTTGGCCTCAATTTTATACCAACAATCTCTCCCAAGAAAACCTTGAGCGTTCATTTTTTCACTTCTCGAAAAATAAACCTGTACGAAATTTTATACGACAGAAGCGACCAAACGAAAAAAAATAAGAAAACGAAAAACGAAAACGAAAAACGAAAATGAAAATAACAAAACAACATTATCGTACATTCATTTGCATGTCTTTCTATAGATCGCAAATCATAACACTAATAATTAATTACTTGAACGATATATGTACGTATGAAATATTGTCAAGATGAATAAAAGACTTTCAAAGAGATGTTTTCATTAAAAAAAAAAATTTCGCCTTGATACCTTATTTCCTTTCACTTATTTTTCGACACAGAAAACTCAGATCTCAACTAATAATAAGGAATATTATCTTTTCTTCGATTGAAGCTCATCATTATTGTGAAAAAAAATTATTCCATTAAGCGAGATCTTTGAGACACAATATTTTTTCTAAATTACATATGGGCCTCACTTGTTTTAAAATTTTGGAATTGTTAATGATGTGATCTATGGCGTGTCTTTGATTTTCATTATATTTTAAGCCTTAAATATTACAGTCTTCAAACAATAGGCCGGGCCAAGTATTATGGCCTATTAACAAGAAATGCAAATTTTGAATTTCATTAGCATCAACAAAAATATGTTTGCCGGTGGCACAATTTCATTATTGAAATTTATTTGTAGTGTTTATTTAAAATCATTTGACAAATTATATTGTATTATTTGTTTATGTGTTCCATACTTGGTTATGAACTCAATTCGATTTTTGTTTATTTAGAATCACGATATTAGCCATTGCTTTTCATTTGATTTTAAACTGATCTTTGAAAACAATTTTTTCCTTAATTGCATAATAACATCTGTATTATTTTTATCTTAACTCATCCTGTGAAAGTGATAAACTAAGGAATAGTAGGTTACCTGATTTGTAAATGGCTATTTTTTTTTCTTTTTTTTTGATTTTAGAGGTTTTATTAACGTGTTCTCGAGATAATTTAAAGCCCAATCAGTCATTGGATTGAAAGAATCCTCGTAATATAGCTTTGAATCCTCGTAATATAGCTTTGAATCAATATAGATAGTCAAAGAAAGAGTTTTGTGAGATAAAGGTTCTCAAAATTCATAATAAATAATTGCTTTCTCATTCTTTTCAATCTTTGCAATTATGACCAAAAAAAGTCTCATCTGAGTCTTTACATATAACAAAAAAATATTTCAATAGTCTGTCAGTTTTTGACTTTTTTTTTGCCTATCTATTTGAATTTTTTAATCATTTTTTTATTTTCATCTTGACATAATTAGGTTTTTCCAACTTAACTGCATACCTATATCTGTATACTCCATAATTGCTTTGAGATTTGACATTGAACATAAGTTGACTTAGTCTATTTTTGTTTGAGCATGTATCTCTGAGTAATTACCATCACAAAAAGTCGTTGAACGAAAAAATTATACACTAAATAAGGGAAAAAAACCTAACAAAGGACATCAGCAAAAGTTTTCAAACAACATCTACTCTTTTTTTTTTTTTTTTTTAGTGATCAACAGGTAACTTTACTAACAAAGTTCATTTATTCTTCAAGTGCAATAATAACAATATTGAACTAGCATATTTTCTACTGAAAAACAAAACAATTAAAAATATATAAATAAATAATTTCAAAAACAATACATTGAACTCTTACCACCCTTTCAAAAGAAACCCAAAATATAAAACATCAAACTTGAAATTCCAATCTGTAACCAGCAATCTCAAATGCTCTTAATGAAATATTAGCAATATGGTATAACCCATCTTCACTATCAAAAAATTCCAACTCTTCCAAATCTTCTTCCAAATTGTTAACTTTAATGACCTTTTTCAAACTTAGAATTTTCTTAATATAAATGGAACTAGATGATTTCCCTCCCAATGATTCATAAATTCTCAAAACAACAGATTTTGTGGTATCAGCATTCTCAATAATGTGCTTAGTTACTGATTTCTGAGTATATTTGTCATTTAAAAGCACACGTTGGCCGAAGAGAATTTGTTCAACCCTCATATCTTCGTCCTTTTTCTTATCAGCAGCGAAGTTAAAGAACACATCCTTATCATTTTCATAACGTTTAATGTTTGATAAAATAACATTTCCTGACCCTTTAAGAGTAATAAAATCAAGATAGCTTTCAATAAACTCATCAATTTTGCTAACTACCATTGAGGTGCCAAATCCTCTTTCAATCAATTCCACATCTAGTTCACCAACACCATTCTTAACTTCGACTAAATCATAGCATTTGCTAGCTGCTTCAGAATCCAAGGAATTGTGCAATAATTTACAATTAAGTTGATTTCCCAACTTAACTGTATCTTCTCCTAATTGACCTCTGTGTGGATAAATTGCATATTTGAAAAAATGGGTATCCATGTCAGCATGTGCATCTGGTGCTTTTGGAGATCTGAGCAAAGATAATCTCATCAAATTACCATGTGTGGAAAACCCATACTTGGAATCATTCAAAATACTAACACCATATCCAAATTCAGAATAATCGGCGAATTTATGGTGACAAACCTCAAATTTGGCAACATCCCAGGAAGTATTATAATGTGTTGGTCTTTTAGTAATACCAAATTGTGTTTCGTATGAAGCATAATCACTATGAACATCAACTGGAAATTCGACTTTTAAAAATTTGTTATTTTCATTCCATATGACTTTATTTTCAACTTCCACATAGCTTAAATCTTTTTTCAAATCGTCTAATCCAGATAATGATATAATAGACACAATTTTTGAAGCTTTTTCAGTTGTTGATTTTTTTGGAATATTGATGACAACTTTCACAGATGATCTCAATGGCCCAGTTTCATATTTGGCAACAGAAGTCGCAGTCAAAGCTACAATTTTGTCTAATGAAAATAACTCTGTATCCCAGGCCGGCCAACCTAATGGTGTGTCATCTAACAACACAAATTGGTTAGCGCCTGTAATATTAAAACCAGTCTTGGTATCCAAGACTTCTTTCTGATTGATTACATCATAAAGAGAGCTAATAACCCCTGTTTTCTTATTAATTGTAACTTTCAATTTTGAATTTTCCAAAATATAGTCACTATCAGTCTCAGAAATAGATGATGGATATTTTATTTTGTTGGTACATGGGACTAAAATATGGTTATTATTTGGGTCGCTCTTCACATAGACGTAATCATGTTTTAAGCCTTCTTGAACGAATTTTCCAAGCTTGTAGCTTGAATAAATGTTGTTATTGTTAAGTCTAGTAGATTTATCAAGCATTGATGTAAGTTTTGGAACCTTAACCACTTCGGCTCTGGCCCAGGATAAAGTATTCAAAACGTTGAATTCTCCTCTCGCTAACTCGTCAAGGGTAATCAAAGTGTTTCCAAATTGACTTTTTTGATTTGAATCATAAACCAAGTTATTAATTCCCAATTCTTTCAAAGTTTGTATAATCAATTCATGAGATTTATGGATGACTTTCGACAACATTGGTTTGGCATCATCGTAAACCATTTCAATACAAGAGCCAGGCAAAACATCATGAAATTGACAAAGTAATAAATCTTCCCAAAAGCCTTCCAATTCATTTTTTGGGTATTTAAAAGACTTTTTGAATAAAGATGCAATAGTAGAGAAATACTCCAAATCTTTCAAATTAACTTCACTCCATCTAACAAATTTTTTCATTTTTGATTGAGAAGTGTAAGTTCCTCTATGAAATTCGAAATATAATTCACCATTCCAAGCTGGTAATTTAGATCCATTTTCAGTTTGTTTCAAAATCAAGTCATAAAAGTCCTTGACTGTGGACCCAGAATGAGTTTTTGGCATTTCACCAACAGTGTCACTGATCCCTCGACATCTTCTTATTTTTTCGAGCATGTCAGGGGTTGGTCCTCCACCACCATCCCCGCGACCGTACAACATTAAACCTTTGTTATCATACGCTAAATTTTTATGCTGGGTGGAAGTCCGTTTCAAATCTCCCCAATTTGCTTCAGAGGTATAAGTATTATTAGGTGGCATATGAGTCAATACTTGAGAGCCATCAATAGCAACCCAATTGAAAGTAGTAAGTGGAAATGAATTAATATTATTCCAAGATAATTTTTGGGTTAAAAAGCGATCCATATTAGACAAGCGGCACAATTGCGGAATTTGAGAAGAATAGCCAAAAGTATCAGGTAACCAAAATATGTCTGATTGAACACCAAAGTTTTGCTTGAAGAAGCATTGACCTTTCAAGAACTGTCTACCCAATGATTCACCTCCTGGCATGTTGGTATCGTTTTCAACCCAAGAACCACCAACTGGAATGAATCTACCATCTTTGATTTTTTCTTTAACTTTTTCAAATGCAATAGAAGAGTCTTGTTTTAACCACCAGAATTGCTGCGCTTGAGATGCAGCAAAAATGTACTCTGGATATTTATTCAACAAGTCAACTTGAGTACTCCATGATCTGATCACTTTACGTCTTGTTTCAGCAAAGGGCCAAAGCCAAGCAGTATCAATATGACAATTCCCAATACTGATAGTAATAATGTCATTTAAATCAGTACCAGAATAAACTTCAGGGCCATAGCATTTGTCTCCTACAAAAGTTTTTGCAATTTTTTGGCATTTTTTGATAGAATTATCTGGATCTTCTGGATCGAAAGTATTCATAATTTCATTAGCTATAGTTCTAGCTTTATATTTTTGCCACGAGTCCCCTGACATTTCTCTTGCAGAATCGCTGATTTCCCAAAAATCTATATATAAGTTACGAGCATCAATGTTTGGGATAAGCAAATCCGCGAGATGTAAATTAAAGTAACGGTTTGGATCAGGAGGATCAATGGTGCCTGACCCACAACCAAACATACCATTACAACTCATTTCAATGTAGAACTCAAATTCTTTACCTTTTTGATACCAACCTTTTGGCACGGTGAACTCAGTACGCTCGCCACCTCCGGTAAACGCTTGTAATGGCTCACCTTTGGTAGTATAGACCAAACCTTCATTGTCACAATCCCATTTAAAGAGGACCAAATCTTCTTTAGTCCAACTATCTGGAACTTTGGCATTGATCTTAATCCAATGAGTAGACCATGATGGACCAAAATTTGCGCCTTTCGTTGTTGCTTTCCAATCGGAGTCTTTCAAATTTGGAATGATATCCCTGAACAAAGGGCGCTTCAAATCCGGAACAGAATGGAATTTTAAATCAATATAACCTTTGGAAAGATCGCTTATATCTTTATGATGATCAATTCTTGCCTTGTCATAAAACTTTGGTAAATTGAAGTCACGATATGACCCATGGTCATCGATAAATTGCCTTAATCTATCTGTGTAAATATTGTCAATTTGTTTAAAAACTGGAGCATTATTTAGTTTAGAGTAGCTGGAACCCTTAGCGGCATTGCCATGATTATGACAAGACATGTTGTTTGGGTTTGAGGTTTGCAAGATAGAATTCTTTTGATAGTAATTTAGAAATTCAATATTTCAATTCTTTGTGAAGGGAAATACGGAAAATCTAAGAGTATTTATTTATATAGTAAAATACTCATGAGTACACTCCCCACCTCCCCCCTTTTTAGAGTGCACGCAAGCGAAAAAGAGGGGGTGAATCCTTTCAATAGTTTTTTTTTTTTTTTTTTTTTTTTTTTTAGCGCAGATGATGAGATACATACATCTCCGGGAGAAGCTAGCTATAAAATTGTTATTATTCTAATAACAAATTATTATAGCTTGCAACATTGCACATATACTAAATATATAATCTAATGTAAATTTTATCAAATTTTATCATCAAGTGAGCATTTGAACAATTTGTGACTGATCACAAACTAATAACTCTCAAAAAAATGTTAAAATAGAGGAAAAAAAATTACCCATCTTCATTAATTTATCTCAAGTCAATATTAACTTCTGCGCTTTTTAAAATTTAACTTCTTAGAATAAAAGTTGTTGTTCTGTATATATCAAATCTGTGACAACAATCAGAGTTCAAAGTTTGTCTTCTCTTACTAGCGGTAATTATATGTATACAATAGCTTAGCAACCAAACCAGCATTGATCTTGAGACACACACAAAAAAAAAAAAAAATACGATTAGCGAATCAAATGTGTAAATTCTAAAAGTGAATTTGTACCGCACATCAGCAAAAGAAATGAAAATCACCATGATATTCTTACTTAAATTATGATAAATAAATAAATTGATAGCAATAATAAAAAAAGACATTTCTTTATCAAAAAATAGGATGGAAGTCACGCAAGCTCACTGCCGTATTATTATTTGTTACTCAAAATATTTCTGCGTTTATTAAGAACATTTCATACCCTTTCAGAATATATATACAAGCATTGCTCGGTAGCATAGACTCAAAGAAGTTGTAAACTCATCTTCAATCCATCAACTTATGACTACCCGCGATGCTGATCTTTTTCTTCTTGTTTATTTTTTTTTGGAGTCATTAATATCTAATAAATGAAACTAAATTCGGTCGACACCTGTTCTCGATTCTTAATACCAATTCTCAACCTACAGAAAGATCATGATATTTGGCCTATATTTTAACTTTCTTTTGATGAGTTGAGCTGTCAAAATGTGATGCAGACCCCCATCGCATCTCATCGCCCCTGGGCGCCCAACCACAAAGTACTAGTTTTCAGCGTGCGCTGAGAATTAAAAAATTTTTTTCTTTTTTTTTTTTTTCTTTTTTTTTCTTTTTTTTTTTTTTTTTTTTTTTTTTTTTACCTGTATAACTAATTTCGCCGATGATATCTTAATGAAATGAATAATAAGTGATTGTGAACAACCTAATCATTAATATATAATAAATAATGGCTAAGAAAGAAAGAGGTAGAAGATTAGATAAATCTAAAAAAAATGAAAAGGAACACGAGCCAGAAGTCGCTGCTATCACCACCGACGATGTCGAACCTCAACAAGAAATGGAAATCCCCTCACCTTTTTTTGGGTTAGTTGATTCAAGTGAAAGTTCATATTTTAAAGAAGCAGAAAGCACTTTGAACTTGAATGTTTTCGAGAATGATGAAGATCGTGAGCTATATGTGAATAACATTTTCACCGAGACTAAAGGGAAAGAGTTAAAGCTTGTTACCAATCAGATTTGTTCTAAATTAATTGAAAGATTAGTTTTATATGGTGATTCTAAACAAATTAAAGGACTTTTCAAAAATTTCTCTGGTCACTTTGTTGCTTTAGCTCACCATAAATATGCCTCTCATTGTTTGGAAACTTTGTTTATTAGAGGTGCAGCATTGGTTGAAAAAGAAATTTTAGGAGAAGTAGAAGAACATCAAGATGAAGAAGGAAATGAAGAAGAGGATGACGAATTGTTTGTCTCAATGGCAACAATTATAACTTATGCCATTAATGAATTTAAACCATATTTAAAAGAAATGATCAGTCATCAATATGCATCACATGTGCTTCGAGTGCTACTTTTAATATTATCAGGAAAAGAATTACCTTCAACTACAGTAGGAACATCGGTACTCCGAAGCAAAAAATCCAAAGTTGCTAGAAAAATGATTGAAATTAAAGATACCCAAGATTTCCAACGAAGTTTTCAAATTCCTTCTTCATTTAAAGATGAATTGAAGGTAGTTTTATCAAATATTCAAGATTCTTCATTAACTACCAAAAAGGCGAGAACATTTGCCATTGATAAAGTTGCTTCTCCAGTATTGCAATTGATTATTCAGATTGAAGGTTTGATCGATCGTGATAGACCGTTTTATCATTTAGTGTTCTTACCTGTTGATCACGATGTCGATGCAACTGAAAAGGCGTTTGTTGAATACTTGTTAAGTGATGCTGTAGGCTCACATTTTCTCGAAGCAGTGGTGAAATATGGATTACAAAAAAATGTTGACAGATTGTATAGATTGTATATGAAAGATCGTATCATGTCATTGGTGAAACGTCAAACAACTGGATTATTTGTTGTTGAAAATCTTTTATTCAAATTAGGTAAAGGAGAAGCAAAATTTATGTTAGATGAATTCATACCCCAAATTAGTGATTTGATTGATTTGAATTTGGATTTGGGTAAAAGTATAATAGATGCCTCAGCCAAGCATAAAAATTATAAACAGCAACAGATCATAGATGAAATCCTCAAGAAATACAACTCAGAAATAGTAAATGGTGAAAAAATCAATATGATGGAGGCAATTTTAAAGTTGTCTACATCGACATTAGGAAACACAAATGATGATTGGCCAACTGCAGAAGAAAGATGGAGGGCTCTTTTTGTAGAAAAATTGGTGGATTATGACACTCAATTACTTAATTTAGCCCTCGAATCTTTAATGTGTTTACCAAGAGAAAAAATGATTCAAATGTGTACTCATGGAGTCTTTTCTCATGTAATTGAAAGTGTCATGAAAGTAGATGATAGTGTCGATATAATTCAAAGAAGAAAATTTTCAAATTGTTTTGTTGGTAGTATCGCAAATTTGGCTTGCAATGCTTACGGTTCACATATTGTCGATAAATTATGGGAATATACTGTGAAATTGAATAATTATAAAGAACGTTTTGCTAATGAATTGCTGAATGAAAAATTGAAAGTCAAAGAGAGTACTTATGGTAGAATGGTTTGGAAAAACTGGCAAATGGAATTGTTTATGAGAAAAAGAGCTGATTGGAAATTTGCTTGTAAAGAACAAGAGTTGCAATTATTAACTAAAAAAGATGAAAAAGAAATCGAAGAAAAAGCAAAAAATGACGGCGAAAAAGATCAAAAACAAGAAACAAATAATAACAAGCGACCAAACGATACAATCAATGATGAAAACGATTTTGGCTATAATAAAAAGCAAAAAGTAAGAGGCCGTGGTAGAAGACATGAAAAATAGACTAGCTTCTCTCCTTTCTATTTATTCATTTCACATAATTTTCACAACACATTGCATATATTATTTTGACACTTTGTAGATTCGATATTGGGAGTTGATTCAACTCCAAGTAATTACAGACCAGTAGAAGCTAGAAAACTAGGTACTGCCTTTTAGTCTATTAAGTTCCAAATCCAGACTTTTCAAAGGAATTAATATTTATAAGTATATATGTATGTATATATAAATGCACATATATGAAATCATGCGAATCTTAAACCAAATTAAATATAATCATCAAAATTATCATAAACACGTCACCAAAGGGATATCTCAACCATAGAATTCCTTTAAATTTCACCATACTTTCCGTACAAATATCTCAATCTTGAATATAAGACGTCAAAATCCATGTAACCAACTCTGACCCACCTGTTACCACCTTCGTCATCAATAAAGGTAGTTCTTGCGTGTGCTAACCTTCTGTTGTTGAATAATACAGCTTCACCAGCTTTCAATGTTGTTCTAAATTGATTTTCTTTGTCATTTATAAATTCTTCAAAAATTTTCAACCCTCTATGGAAATCTCTGAAAAGATATCTGTCACCAGTTTCTTTTGCACTGTGATATTTGTCCAAATTCTCGCAATCGGCAAACTCACCAATTTTCTTTAAAGGAGATGTGATACCATACTCGAAAGGAGCTTGAAAATGTGGAGAATAATTAACCTCTCTAATATATGGATAGCTCGTACTTGGGTCTATATTGTCAGCATCTTCAACAATCAAGGGTCTAGAATAAATAAATTCATGGCCAGATGCGTGCTTAAATTTAAATGTAATAGGAACATTACAAAGTGCAAAATATGCGTGCGGATCTTTTTCTAAAACATAGTTAGCAGCACTAAACAAATCAACAAAAATACTTTCTCCACCGATGACGTCGTTTTTAATTGACTCAATAAGTTTAAGAGCAGGTGGAGACTGATAAAAAAGAAGATCTTGATGTAAATCGAACATTTTGTTGGATGATACTAAATTGTCTGCCTCTTTTGAGGAAATGACATCAAAATATCTACCAAAAATAGTTTCTTTCAAGTATCCAATTCTATTTGCGATTCTCTCAAATGATGATTGACTGTAACTTTTTGTCTCGTCAGTTGGGATTCCCTTGACTAAACAAATACCAAAATGGTTGAGACCTTTAAAACAATTGAGTAAAGCCCTTTCGTCTTTTTCAAATGTGTCAAATTCAACAGTAAAAGAAGCTTTTTTCTTTTCGATTATGGATTCAGTCCAAAAATTTTCGTGTTCTTCAAAGAATTTTCCTTTTCTTCTATTATTAGCGCTTGAATACTTCTTCAAGAAGGCTTCTGTGTAAATAGAAACATTTCCATCGTCCCAGTGAATTTTGACAGCCGAAGTACCGTCATCTAATTTGATTACTTCCGGGGCTTTAGCAGCTTGTATCTTCCTTGAAATTGAACCAGTAGAGAATAGTTTCATACCACTGCCTTTTTCAATGGAAGATTCTGAATTACTAGCGTCTCTCAAAAAGACATTCGAATAGTTAACAATGTCAGGAATATCTTCATCTTCCGTTTTCGTAAGAAAGGTTATGCTAACAACACGCTCATTAAAGAAGTTAACTTTAAGGGACATTATGGAGAGATATGTAAAATAAATATAATTGATAATTAATTATGAGAATTTTTTTTTGTAATGAGAATCTAAAAATCAGTTGGAGAATGAAATTTTTAAAGAAATTCACTGCTTTAAATTGCAAGCAAGCTCGCCACCCACAGTCAGGACTAACAGGATACTTCCAGTGTATAAGAAAAATGGTCATCTGCAATAATAACCTCTCATGCATTATGAAGCGCTCGTATTGATCAAAATTACAGATTAGCTAAATTTTATGGGGAGCAATTATAATAACCCGGCCATGAAGACACATCCTGTCACACTTTTTCGACCACGTGGGGTTAAATACCCCCTTTATCGGGCGGAGCAGCCTGTTACTAGTATTATGTGATTGCTTAGTCAACTCTTATAACAGAATTGAACTGAACATGCATTAACATTTGAACATTGTTACCTGCCAAATAAAAACTAAAAGTTCCAATAAAGCACATCAATAAAAAAATAATGTATAGGTCAAGTGTTTGATACTTGGTATACTCTTTCAAGTCAATAAGTGCTTTCTTCTTGATAAGCAAAACATCTCGCAACTCTTGGCGCTAGTGACAGTTATTTATAAATAAAAAGGATATTTATGTTAATCATCATCAGTTTGGATTTCATAATTCCAAGTGGTAAATATAAAGGTTTGAAAATCACTTTCATTTTCAAAAGCAAATAATAATAAAAACATAGTGATCAATGCGTAAAATAATCACAAGTTTCGTAGAAACAGATTGAGCTTATATTAAACACGAAATATTTTGATTACCCTGTATTGAGTGCTCTCCGTACCCCCTGTTGTCATCACCAGGGCTTCAAAACGTGCCTTTTTTTGTTTAGTTTTTTAGTTTTTTTTGTTTTTTGGGGCAATTTATTGATTGATAACTACATAAAACTAATTAAGGAATGGTTGAATGTTTACTTTATGAGTAATTCAATTGAATCCAAATATTAGCAATCTAATTCAACTTGTGTTTACTAGTAATTCTCTATTTTTTTTTTCTTTTGAACTTATTATTTCATTGGTTTTGGACATTATCCCGCATTTGTTTGTACCTCATCAATTACTTTTTCTTATCAACTTACTCCTTGTTTTCTTCTGTACAGTGGTCTCACAATTCAGAAAAAAAAAAAAAAAAAAAAAAAAAAAAAAAATTGCAGACACCAAGTGTATATTTATATTTCTGTTGGGGATTCTTAATTAAATCGTGCAATTTATTTTTTCGATCGAAAAAGTCATACTACTTTTGCTAGCAATAGTGCTAACTTGTTGTTTTTTTCTTTTTTAGTTCAGTCTCTAATCTTCTGTTTACTATTCTAAATCGCAGTTTTTTTTTTTTTTATTTTAGCCTTCAGAAAAAGTGGGACACCTTACTATTATTTTTTTTTTTTTTTTGCTTTGTATCGCGCGTCATTCAACCAATTTCATATCAACGCTTTGACACTTTCGTGATTTTCTACTTGATCATGAATGATATTTCTAGGTTTAATTTGATTCTTTAATAATTGACTACTTGCTTCATAGATCTTTATTTTATATTGATTCAGTTAACTTTCACTTTCTTTTCTATTATATTATTTTTTACTTTGCTCTTTCGTGTTTGGTTGTCATCATATTATCAATTCTTGATCAGAAATTATTGGAAAGTTACCGGTTTATGAGACTCGAAATAATAAATCATGAATGTGACACTACAAGATAATCATCAACTTTCACTGTCATTCCCAAATCTTGGAAGTCAAAACTCTTCACTTAAATTAGACCTGCAAATGTCAACCACCGAAAGTCCATCAAAAGAAATAATTGAAACTTCAACTCCAGCAAAAGCTGATGGGACCAAAAAATACGATGAAAACTCAGACCCACCACTTTATATCGCTACATATTCGGGAATAGATGTTTATGAAACTTTTATAAATGGGGTCCCATTGATGAGAAGATGTTCTGATGACTGGGTTAATTCGACTCAAGTCTTGAAAGCTGCAAAATTTCCCAAAGCTCAAAGAACAAGAATTTTGGAGAAAGAGATCCAGACAGGTATCCATAAAAAAGTTCAGGGTGGGAATGGACGTTTTCAAGGTACTTGGGTACCTTTGGATGTAGCTAAAACATTAGCAGCTAAACATGGTTTAACCGAGGAATTGGCAGTAATATTGACATATATACCTGATCCTAAAAATCCTTTGAAGCGAATGAATAAATCAATGAAAAATAATTCCACTCCATCTAAGCGGAAAAAGCTTAATAACGGCGGCTCAGTTGAAACACCAACCAAACCATCATCGGCAATTAATAGTGCGAAAAAGAATACTCCAACTTTCAATCCCCAATATTCTTCCTCAATAAATCCTCATCAGCCAATGACTCCAAGTAACTTACAGTTTACAAATATTCGAATGCCACCAAGTATGCCTCAGGCGCCCCCGTCACATCCTGCACCACCACCGCCGCCTCCTCAATATGGCCAATATGTCACTTATATGCCATCTAATTCACAACCAACAACTGCCACAACACCCCATTTCACCCAATTTCCTTCACATGTAATGACACCAACTCCCCATCACCTGCATTTCTCGATAGTTCAACAGCCACAGCAAATTCATGTCCAACAACAATTTCAACAGCATCAACAATTTCTACAGCAGCAGCAACAGCAATTTCAGCAGCAGCAGCAAAGGTTCCAACAACAACATCAACATCAACATCAACATCAACAGCAACAGCAGCAGCAACAGCAGCAGCAACAGCAGCAGCAACAGCAGCAACAACAACACCAACAACAACAAAGACAACAACAAGACAATCTTCACCAAATAAGTAATGTCAATACTAGCTGGCTGCGCCTAAGCATTGATGATACCTCGATGGCAGACCATAGCAATAATAACCCTTATATCAGTCCAGTTGGTGTCTATAGCCTAAAACTTATTGAATATTTTACTGACGGCCCAGAAGATAATATACCTGATTTTATAATGAATCCTCCTCCAGATTTCAATATAGATGGCTCGATTGATCCAGAGGGACATTCCCCTTTACATTGGGCTGCAGCAATGGGTAATTTAAAATTAGTATCAGTACTTATTGCTAAAAAAGCAAATCCATTGGTACAAAATGCCCTCGGGCTATATCCTTTATCAAGACTAGTAACTTTCAACAACTGTTTCGAACGAAAAAACTTCGGGCAAATTTTGCAATATTTGAAGCGTTCTTTATTCCAACCTGATAAAAATAATAGGTTAATTTTTCATTACTTGTGTCAATTTTCTGGAAATAAATCAAAATGGGAGAGTATCTGCTATTATTTTAATATTGTTTTTGATGAATTAAAGCAAGCAAATAAATATTGCAATGAGCAAATGATTAATTTACAAAAACAGGAAATTTATAAGTCAAAAACCGCGAAGGGAGAAAAAATTAAAGTAGAAGATATCAATGTAACAATTGAAAATGAGAAAGATAGTTTTTCACATATGATTCTAAACCATCGAGATATTTATGGTGATACCCCTCTCCACTTAGCCATTAGATCCAAAAATGAAACATTTATTAAACACTTGATTGAAAATGGTGCGGATTTGACATCGGTAAATTCTGCTGGTGAATCACCTTGTACAATGTTGGCTACGATAAATTATCCGATTGAAAAGATTTTTAGTGGTGCTGCGGAAGATAATTGTATATCTGAAGTTGCTCCAACGTCTGAACATCATCGCAACGTCCCTAATAACGGATTCAAAATTAATCATTTCAATTCTACTCCTGCTACTTCCAACACTCCTTCTATAAATAACGATGGCAATATTGATAATAGCAATAACAATAGTACCAATAGTAACTATAGTAACATTGTCAACACGAATATTAATAGCAACATTAATACCAATGATAATAAAGAAAATTTTTTAATGAGAACTCCGGATATTCTACGAAATACACCTCTTATTAGGAGAGCAATTGATAAAAACAATAGTTTTTCAATTATTTCTCCCTTGAAGAAATTCAATTTTCACGACACAACAATAGGCAATGATACTACTAATAACAGTAATATTTTTCAACTTCCTAGTAAAGAGCTGTCACCGATAAAGAAACTTGGGGGAGTGTTCGATGAAAATGAATTAACGAAGTCTTTAATAACCCCCACAAGGAGCACCAATAACAGGAGTAATATTGATGGTAATATTGGTGGACTAAACGAACGTATCGAGACTATTGGGGAGAATTTACCGTTCATTAATACTAATGATAATAAAAGTATAGAAAACACTCATGATATTGACACTAACATCAGCAGTGCAGGCAGAGAAACATATTCGAAAATCGACGATGAATTAAACAAACTCAATTCCAAGTATAAATCTAGCTTCGAACTATTGAAAAAAACTTTACAAAAAGATGTTGAATCTTGGAACAATCGAACAATTGAAGCAACACAATATTCGAAAAGAATTGAAACTGAATATCTGATGTGTGATCAACATATTCGTAACAAATTGGCAATAATCTTTGATATTGAAGATATTGAAGATAGCATATCTTTAAAGAAAATATTAAATGATGATTTGAACAATGACAGGGATCATTTAACTATAGAATTAAAGAAAAAAATAAGGCAAAGGGAAAATATGTCGCTGATTAGAGAAGAGGTCTTGTTTAAATTAATTGAAAGATCACAAGCTAAAAATATTGCCGATTTGGTAGTTACAGAAGAGCAAAAGATTGCCATGAAAACTCAAATTGACAGCGACGAAGATGAAAGTGTAAATCAAAATCGAAGAGAAAATGAAAATAATCAAATAATTGAGAGTGCAAATGAGGATGATCGTGGACAAGACAATAAAATTGTAAAGAAAAATGAAAACATAAATGAGATTGAACATGAAGAAGAAAATGAAAATCAGGCGAAAGAAAAAGTCAATTTGATGATTGAACTATCACAATTACAAGTCACCCGCCAATTGAAGGTCAGAAAACTTATTGATCAGATGGTCAATCATACAGTAAATCGGAAAATGAACAATTATAGAAAATTAATTAGTATTGCGTCTGGATGTGAAATCGAATCTATTGATGATTTGATTGATGGAATTGTTGATTTAATCGAAGGTATAGAACAAGCATTATTGAGTAATGCAGCTACAACTGCCGCTGCAGAAAGCGCAAATTGATCTAGATGATGAACATGCAATATTCACTCTACTATAATTTATAAATTTCAAATTTCCTCTTTTAGAACCAGGTATCAATTGGATCGCTTATGTTTTTATCATTACCTTCCCAAAGATGTTTTTTTTTTTTATTTTTTGTTTTCTTTCATCTTCTGACTCATTTTGTTAAATGCATTTTCTCTTTTTTCCAGCTGTTTATTTTTTTCCTCTTCCTTAGGCTCGCTTAGTGTTGTTTTATTGTTAATTAATCTCTGATACTGAACATACATCAACTATAATATATTTATACAAAACTTTCTTCATATTTGTTCTAGTATCCTAACCCTTCGTTTCTCTTTCTAAAATGCACAAAATGTCTTTTTTATGAGCCACTGGTGATTAACAATACAAAGTATCTTTACATTTAAAACTCTTGTAATCCTCATCTTTATGTAATTTAATTGGCAGGTTTAATAAAATGAGTGATACACTTGATAAGAAATGAAGATATAAGATGTAGACTCAAATTAATCTGAATCTAGTTTATTCAAAAATTTACGTCGCTGATCTATTTCGTTTAGTTGTATATCATGAATAATTCATTAATAAGAGAGAATATTTAATTGTGTGCCAATGAGCAAATTCTATTTTTTTTGACAGCACGAAAAAATGGGGGGGGAAAAAAAATATAACATAAATAAAATCATAAGAGCAAAACGATAAAAACCATATGTAAACAAGTAACACAAGTAGGGAAAAATGAGCATAAAAAATAGCAGGATATGATGGAAGAAAAGTTTAAGAATATACTAGATTATAATGGTAATGAAATAATGGGTAGAACAATTCAAATTAAATGAATTTAGTTGGAATCAATAGACATTCTGACAGATTTGGTTTGGGTATAATTGTCAAGAGCTTCAATGCCCATTTCTCTACCAATACCAGAGGCGTTAAACCCACCGAAAGCAACAGATTGATGGAAAGCGTTGTAAGTGTTAACCCAGATAGTACCGGAATTTATTCTACTGGAAACATCAATAGCTTTGTTGACATCTTTAGTGTGAACACCAGCGGCTAAACCATATTGAGAGTCGTTAGCCATGGCAATAACTTCATCAACAGTATTGAATTTGGAGACAGTAACAACTGGACCGAAGATTTCTTCTTTAACAATTTCCATATCTTCTTTAACATCGGCGAAGATGGTTGGGGCAACATAATAACCTTTTTCATAAGCACGCTTACCACCGGTGACCAATCTAGCACCTTCTTTTTCACCAATTTCAACAAATTTCAAGATTTTATCCAATTGCATTTTAGAAGTTTGAGCACCTTGGTAGGTGGATTCATCAAATGGATTACCGACTTTCAAAGCTTCGGTGGCGATTTTGAATTCGTTCAAAACAGTGTCATAGATTCCACTTTGAATGTAAATTCTTGACCCAGCACAACAAACTTCACCAGAGTTGAAAAAGATTCCTTGAATCAAGTTTTGAACGGTTTTTTTGACGTCACAATCGTCGAAAACAATATTTGGAGATTTACCACCCAATTCTAAAGTAACTTTTTTCAAGTTAGATTCAGCAGCAGCTTTCATGATATGTTTACCAGTTGCGGTAGAACCAGTGAAAGCAATTTTTTTAACTTTTGGATGTCTAGAGATTCTTTCACCAACAATTTTACCGAAACCTGGAATAATGTTAACAACACCGGCAGGGATACCAGCTTCTTTACATAAACCAGCGGCGAATAAAGCTGATAATGGGGTTGCCTCGGCTGGTTTCAAAACAACGGTGTTACCAGTTGCCAAAGCTGGGGCAATTTTCCAAGACCACATCAAAAGTGGAAAGTTCCATGGAATGATTTGACCACAAACACCCAATGGTTCTCTTCTAGTGTATGAAAAGTGAGATGAACCAGTTTCAATAACTTTACCGTAAATTTTGTCAGCAAAACCAGCGGAAGATCTGATGTATTTGGCAACGAGGGCAACGTCACCTCTAGCATGTTGAAGAGATTTACCGTTGTCCAAACTTTCAATACCAGCCAAGATTTCGGCATTTTTTTCAACCAAATCAGCTAATTTGTACAAAACTTCACCTCTTTCGATTGGATCAGCAGTTTTCCATTCTGAGTTGAAAGCTTTGGAAGCAGCATCAACTGCAACATCAACATCATCTTCTCTAGCTTCGTAAACATGGGTAATTTCTTCTTCAGTGGATGGACTGATGACTTCAAAGGTTTTACCTTGAATAGATGGGACGAACTCGTTATTGATAAACAACCCTGTTGGTTGATCATATTTAATACCATTTGGTAAAGTCACTGGAACAGAAAGTGGTAAATTGGAATACAATCTGGAGGAAGCTTTTAAAGCATTTTTAGCAAAACTTTGGTTTTTGACCAATCTGACGGTATTGGAAGCGAACATAATAATTAAGTGCTAAAAGATGTTCTCAATAATAATAATAATTATTAAATATATCAAAAAAAAGAAAATAGACTGTTTTGAAAAAGATGAGTTACTACATTGGGATATTCAGTTCTTTAAATAGTGAAGAGAACCTCACTCGGAGATATGAACAAAACAAATAAAAAAAAAAAAAAAAAAAAAAATAATATTTGATCGTTTAAACCTCAACTCGCGAAAGGCGAGACTCGGAGTACCAATCATACATAGATTGTTTTCTTTTTTTTCTCTTTTTTCTGTTCTTCTTCCACTTATTCTTGTTTGTAATGCAACAGTGTGCACTGGAGCCTGCATGATGGAGGGGTATAGATTTCCCCCCACTTTGCTTTTTTTACCAGAAGTTCCCCCGCTTAATGCATCATTAGATAATCATTTTTGTTTCCACGACGAGAGGAGAGGAGAGGGGGACCTCCTATAGGTTATAATAAAAAAAAAGAAAGACGTAAATATATTGAAAATTGCACCTGAAGGGTTTCTTTAGAAATTAAACCAAGGTATTTACCTTGTAAATTGTTCGTTAGATTGTTGAAAGCTTTGTATTGAACCAGATGTACAAAATTAACCTATGTTGGTTACAGCCGTATACACTTATAAGTCATATATGCCTTCAAAATTGATGGAAAAAAGAGTGAAAAAAAAAAAAAAAAAAGTGGAGGTGCAATTGCTTTTTTTTTTCTTATTTTTCAAGTTCAACAGAAAGATGGGACAAAAGATGGTATTTAATAAAACGGTTTTATAAAACATCTATAGACAGTAAATACAATTACACATAACAGTGAAAAAAAATGAAAATAAAATATACAAAATAAATAGGAAAATAGACTAGACTTCGAAATTTAAATAAAGTATTGTATTTTTTTCAGATATAGAAAAAAAGACAGGGAAATTTTTTGTTTGTTTTTTGTTGTTGTTTTTCTTTTTTTTTTTTTTTTTTTTTTTTTTTTTCGCGATTGTTTTGATACGCTTCAGTGTTTATTATAATTTTCTAATTCATACTAGTAAACTAGTTCCCGCTGGGGTGGGATTTAGTACCTGGAGTTTAACAGCAGGTATGAATTATTTTTTAGACTTTTACCACTCCGATATCCGCATTTGTGGCTCAAGGAACTCCGACTGTAGAAAGAGCGGGAAAGTGGAACTAGTATTAATAATTACTTTAGCTGAAAAACATGTTACCCGTACTGTTGAAAAAAAAAAAGTGAAAGAAGCTGTTTGGGATTTAGATCTTGCATGGGGAGGGGTTTGATGAGGGGCTAGTCAAAGATTTAACCCACAATTTTGTTTTATTTTTTTTTCTCAAATTTTTTTATTTATAAAAAAAAAAGCGGGGATCCATTAGAAAAAAGAAACTTTTCTCTGGTTGATTCTATATTATTACAAAAATAATATCCAAACTACACAATATACATATTGTAACAAAATTTTACATAATATTTTGTAATGGAGAGCGACCAATAATTTTTGCACAGTAGTAGTATGAAAGCTTAAAAAAATATAAATGCTGTACAGAATTTAAAAAAAAAAAAAAAAAAAAAAATTGTAACGGTACAATTTTTAAAGATTAAAAACTTATTTGAAAAACTAATGGCTTCACTTCAACAAGTTTTAAGTGAAAAAACAAAAAGTTCCGATACCGGGAGTCGAACCCGGGTCTGCTCGGTGAAAGCGAACCGTGCTAGCCGTTACACTATATCGGACTTGATACAAAATCCTAATTTCTTCTCCTACACATCTACTTTTTCATGAGATAATTCGGGATTTAGTAAAAATTGATATCCTTGTTAGGGTTTTCTCTCTATTTAATATATATTTAGCACATAAATGTACGAATAATTTGAGTGTGAAATGAAAAAAATAAAAAAATTGTGTTCACAAATAATAGGGAATGGAATATTTTTGTAAATCAAATGATATATATGTTCATGTCAGTGACACGACCTTATAGATAATAAATGCAAAAAGAGAATATGACGCAGAATGGGTCAGTGTAAGCCATCGATAGGAGAAAATGGGCCGAGCAGGGAATTGAACCCTGGACCTCTCGCAAACTTGACCTCCGTATTTAATAACTAAGCCCAAAGCGAGAATCATACCACTAGACCACGCGGCCGAATTTTGAGAACAATTGGGAGCTGGTAGGTTGGTGCAGCGGGTCGGTCCATAAATGCACGAATAACAGAAATTGAAACTTCATTCCAAAAAATTTGCAAACATCATGCAAGTTTAACTCTTGAAACCTTAAAAACCAGCACTGAATATGGTGGTTTTGGTATGCTTGACCTCAGAAATCACTTTCAGTATCAATATGCGAAAATTATATACAATGTTTTGACAGATCAAACTCAAAATGTTTATTATAATATATTCCGATATAAAATTCAACATACTATCAAT
>JASTUB010000197.1:0-29238 GCA_031124825.1 Saccharomycopsis vini
TCTTTTTTTCGTACATTTATGGACCGACCCGCTGCACCAACCTACCAGTCCTTAAAGGTATGCATGTCGTAAGATGCGTGCCGTGAGATCTGGGTCTAAACCACAACTCCAAATGCAAGAAAAAGGTTTCGTGGTCTACTTGGTTATGGCATCTGCTTAACACGCAGAACGTCCCCAGTTCGATCCTGGGCGAAATCAATTTATATTTATCGGTATATTTTTATTTTCAAATTTTCTCAAAATTAAACTTCTCATATCAGATTATGTGTATAGGTGTCTCTACTTTCCTACAAAAATGGATCTAGAACAGGGAGCTAGTTGATTGTAGCACAATAATATAATTTTTCCGACCAAAATATATCATCCTTAAGGATGTTGAATTTGGCAGCTATGATCAATAGAGTAGCAGGCAACGAATTTGCAAGCACTTGAACATATGATCTTTTAGAATGAGTCGATGAACTATGTGATTCAGAAGGGCTTTCGAGAGTTGCTGTGAGGCACGATTTTTCTTTTATCTTATATATATATATATATATATAAGAGAAAAAGAAGATTAATTGTTTTCTTCTTGTGAACAAAAATAGTTAGACAGCGTCAAACTATTTAAGCGCCGTTGATTTACCGCAGCAAATGAAAAAATAAAAATAAAATGATAATAGCTATTATCAATGCTTCAACCTGTATTAGGGCTCAAACAAAAACATACCACTGACATTGATTTGGAAGATTTAACAGGAATCAATTCTATACATAATCAATTATTTAATAACAATACCAAAAAATAATCGATTTGATTGAAAATATGGAAAAAATGAAACCACCAAACAACTTTTTTTCACTAAAAAAAAACAACAAAAAAACAGTTGAATTATTGTACCCTGCATGTTGGGAAATGGAGACCTCGTTTTTTTGCAGGAAAAAAATAAAAAATAAAAAAAAAAAGAAATTTGATTCGAACAAAAAGATAGGAATTTTGAGAAATAGATTTATATTTTTTTGCTAGTTTTCATGTATTTAGTGATGTTTATATTGTATATAAAAACTAATTAATGCCACACTGACCATGGTTACAGAATTAATTCTTACAGTCCATCATGGACTGCTTTCACATTCAAGTTTGCTAAGAACAGCAGTGAGTAATTATTGAATATAAAGTGTAATAGGAGCCAACCCATTTCAAGTGAAAAGGTGTAAATAAGAAAAGATGATTTCTCAAGTAAAGTGTACTACAACTATTATCTTTTTAAAGTGAAGTTCTATTCTATTCTTCTGTTTTTTTTTTTTTATTTTTTTTTTTTTTGACTGGTTCTCTATCACCCGGATGATTCACAAATTCTGGGTTTTTTCTCAAGGCGAAGAAGAAGAGATGATGCTAACACTACAAGACTAAGACTTATAATAAACAATCAACAATAATAATTATACAAACAATAATAAACTCACAAAAATGTCCAAGTTAACAATTCCAATTCCCGATCTTCGTTTTGAATCCACATTTCGTCGCTCTTTACAATCTTATACCAAAAAAAGTCCGTCACGTCTTAAAGCTCAACTGCAACAACCGCAACCCCTTGAACCTATAACTCCAGGAATTGTGATATATGCGATAATAAAAGATCAAGTTGTGATGCAATTTTTACAAGGGTTTGCCACTGCCGCTTTGTTATTGATGTTGAAGCCTTACGCTGCGTATATGATGAGATCTGGCTACCTGTGGGGCAAATATTTCCAATCAAGAATTGCGTACTTGATGAATTCTTTAGGAGCTTTTAATAAAAATAATACTTATAGTAGTAGACCTAGTGTTCCTTTTTGAAAAAAAAAAAAAATTAAAAAAAAAAAAAAAATTACGTCAAACAAGACAAAAAACAACAACAACTCAACTTGCACATATATTATAGATCGATATTATTTCTTTTTCTTTTATTTTTTTTTCTTTTTCAAAGCTTTTTTTCCCTATTTTCTTTCTTTTCAATTGAACTGAATTTCGTGAGGTAAAACATACACTTTATCACCATTTTCTCTAATAGTTTGCAAATTAACATCTCTTGGCATTGCTTTTCTCATATCAAATGCGTCATCTTCATCTTTTAAATTATTTCTATTATTTGTATTCATATTTGAACCATAATAACCAACTACTCGTCGAAACACTCCATATCCTAACTTCTCGTATAATACTAATGCCAATTTATTGGTGACTTTTACAAATAAATCGATAAAATATACATTGTAAGGGTCATTTTTGGTCAATTGTTCAAGTTCAACACATAACTTCAGAGCAAGCCCTAAACGACGATAAGTTGGATTGACGGTTACTGCAGTAATATGTGAGTGCCATTCTAAATCTTTCCCTTCAGTTTTTCCCATCATATATCCTGATGAAACATACTGATCTTCAATTGGTAATGGTTCAACGGACTTGTAAAAAAGCGTCGGCCATTCTGATAAATATTGGAAATAAAATGTTAATGGGAAATTCTCAGTAAATACATCAAGATTGACTGGATTAAGATCAAATAAATCAGTTGCTTGGAAAGGCAATATTGAGGTCATATTTATTGTTATTTTTATTTTTAATTAACCTACTTTTCTTCTTGATATACTATCAAGATACACTATCAAGACACTATTAATTATGGCACAACAAAAACTTATTTTTCTTGGGTGATCCATATATTATGTAATATATTATTTAAGCGTGATGCAAGAAGAAACATTTTTTTTTTTCAGCATGAATATGTACATACTGATGCTTTTGGGTGTATTAAATTTAGTATGAAAAGAAAATGAGATCAAAAACATTAATTCTGCTATTGTTATGAACTGGAGTTTATTTGATAGTCAAAAATTTCTTTCCTTCATTTGTTCCTTCGTATTTGAATTCCTTCATTTTTTTGTTCCCTTCAATTTCCTTTATGATGTAGCAATAACAATCACATTTATCTTTTTATTTAATCTTCTTTATTCTCGGGAGTTTCAAGCTTTTTTTGATTTCAGCTCATTAAATTGTTTGCCTTTTGAAAGTATTTTAAACTATAACTCTGGGAAGCAATATCAATTACCAGAAACTATTACTCATAATCACGTCGTCAACTATAATCAAGAATTTGCCAATGGTCTGGCGATTGGAGGAGATATCTCAGGTATAAATTTGGAGAACAAGGACCATATATCAAGGAATGGTGACTTTTCTTATGGAAGCAATGACTATAATAATGTAAACGAAATCGATGCAAAAAAAAACTATTATTAGTTCTTCGAACCCAATCCTTGACAATAATCCGTCTTTACCGGAAATCCCTTTAAACTGTGGATGGAATGACTATTGGAGAAAAGTTTCAGTAGAAGATGTTAGTTATGATTATTTTGTCAATACATGGGTTGAAAAAAAAACCAGAGCTTGCCAACCATTATTCAAAAGTCACTACCGAGTATTAGGAAAAACAACTGCAATTATGTCAAGAAAAGGGAGAATCTCTGCCTCTTTTTAATCTTTTATCATTAGAAATACCATTTTATTCTTCCAGAAGGGATTTTTTTGCGTTCCAAAATTCAGAGTTTTTCATTTGTACAACATTATATCATTATGACAGCACAAAAGCACGAGATAAGATCTTCCGAGAATACGATATCCTCTCCCACGAGGATTACAAAATTAAACAAAATGATTTTTTTGCAATGTTGGAAAATTTAGTAAAAATTTAAGAAAAAAAAAATATAATCTTTTTTTTTTTTTTTTTTTTTTTGATAGCTGTGAGAGCTTTTGTTCTTTCAAATGTAAAAAAAAATTTGTGAATTATTATCGTGATATGTTCTGTGAATCATCAAAACCTCCTTTTAAAAATATAAATAAGCAAACAATTCACTTTTAAATTATATCGATATTGAACAACTCCCTGATAACTTGAAATCAGAGAAGAAACAATTTTATTTCAAAAAGATTCAATAAATATACTTCGAAGATTCAAATATGAGTTGAATCAAATGGTGAATAATAAACCTGGTTGTAAACTAGGTTAGAATTAACTGGAAATTTTGAGTGGATTTGTAGGTATATAAGTCATCATATTATTCCTTTATTTAATCTATCGCTGAGAGGCTTCTAATGTGATATTGACTGTCTCATACATCTTATGAAAGCTATGTGGATAATTTGACCTACGCTTATATATGTTGTTAAAAATAGGAAAAGAAGTCTAAACTTAGAAATTAAAACTATAGTGAACAATATGCATATTGTGAGACACTATAGTCGGAAATTGCTCACACCACGTGCAAAACACACATGCTTTTTACCGGTCAACAGCAACATTTTTCATTTGCCCAAAATTGTATGTACAAAAAGATGTAAAATTAATGAAATCATATATTATTCATCTCCAACAACAAGTTTATTAAAAAAAAAAAAAAAAAAAATTAAGAAAAAAAAATAAAGAATACCAAATATAAGGCAATAATATTGATATCAGAAATAAAGGGTTTAGGGTCATCGGTAAAATTATAGACATGGATCTTCTGGACAATTTATCGGCAACTTTTCTCATATGTGAAGGGAAAAAAAGTACTATTCCTAGCAAAAAAAAACAACAAAAAAAAACGACAAACAAAAACAAAAATATAATGAAAACTTCTTTGCTCATCAGAATAAAAACAAAAATAAATTACTCGAAAACTTGTACTGCACTTTTTTTTTGTGTACTTAAATAGTATAAGTTCCTTAATTTCTTTTCTTTTTCTCTGAAACAATATACAGATTTTACTGTAAAGGAAATCATGGTAGAAAAACAGACACACAAAAAAAAAAAAAAAAAAAAAGGAAAAAAGTTGTTGCTCTCTAATATTGATTCATAATTGCTATAGAATATCTGTTTTGCTATTGTTTATTTTATTTTATTTTTGTTGTTGTTTAATAAAACCATACTTACTGTAATATAAATGAACAAAGATTATCATACAGAAGAAAAGAATGAATAGCAATATCAATCTTGTAAAACGAGTACTAAATGGTGAAAACAACTGAAGAATTGAACAATAACCTGTTGAATTTTGAAAGTAATAATCAAATTTTTGCTGATGGCCAAGAAGTAAAACACAAAGATAATAATAGCGATAATATATCAAGATTCAAATGTTGTCAATGCGAAACTATCTACTTCAAGAATCCAGACACTCGTGAGGACCCGTTCAGTGGACTTTTGGTCTATTATTGCCGCAATAAAAATTGCAACCATCAAACTTGTCCTAAATGTGTCATACCAGAAAAAAAAAAAAAATAAATAAATAAAAAAATAGAATAAAAGAAATACTATTATGTTTTCCCTATTCTAATATTTTTCTTAAAGTTCTTTCACATGGGTCTTATTATTATGATTGTGATGGGTTTATTGTATCATACCAATTTTCATACTATAGATTTGCTGATATCGATTAATCGAATGTGATTTCAAGTTCAATACTTCTTATTGTAAGCAAGACAGCTAATATTAAACACTCCCAAAACAGTCTCTATTAAATTAAATCAATTGACGATAAAAAAGAAAAATAAAAAAGTAAATCAGAATACTATAGTCTCCTCCTATACATATATATATATATATATATATATATTTACATAATAACACTCGAAAAAGTTGGAAAAAAAAAGGGATAATTAATTAATTGAAGATCATTTTTTGGAATAATCTCTAGCGCCAAAGATATTAGTACCAATTCTAACTTCGCTTGAACCTTGTCTAATAGCTTCTTCATAATCACTACTCATTCCCATTGATAAATCGAGGTCTTCAAATTTCAATTGTAATTTTTCACAAACAAATTTTTTCAATTCGACCAATTTCTTGAAATCTTCATTCTCTTCCCCTTCAGCTTGAGTGGATTGACCAAGAGATCCTATGGTCATAAAACCTTTAAAAATTAAATTTTCACATTCATTAATGATTTTGCTAATATCTTCTAAAATAACATCTACTGCATCAATTGCATATCCGGCTTTTTGATCTTCATTAGAAGTATTAATTTGCAAATAAATCATGGTTTTGGTCCAGGATGAATCTCTTAATCCATTCAATTTTTTCAATTTTTTATAATCACAAGCGCTTTCAAAATAACTCAAATTCTTGATCAGAGCTAAATCTTTAACTTTATTACCTTGAAGATTACCAATAAAATGCCATTTAATATCTGAAGGTAAAATTTGGGATTTTTCTACTAACTCTCCAACATAATTTTCTCCAAATTCTTTCAATCCTTCAGTTTCATATAAAGCTAATATATCTTGCAGTGGTTTAAATTTTGATACCGGTAAAACTCTAACTTGATCAATTGATTTACCATATTTTTCACAAGTATTGCTCACTTGTTGATAAATCGATTTATAATTATGAACCAATTCTTGAGTTCTTTCGACACTGGCTTTTGTGAATGATTTTGAGGCTCCTTCCATTGCAGCTTTTAACATAATATTTATCAATATGGATGCGTTATCTTATTGTTTCCCTGCTCTTCAGCAAAGTGACTGATTTTGTATTTTCACTTCAAAAAAAAAAAAAACTAGTTAGAAAAAAAAAACACACACACACACACACACAGAAAATTACCCTCAAATTGTTTGTCAGAGAGAAGCTTCCAAACTTGCCCAAAGAAAGCTTTGAAGGAAATATTCAGAACAACAACTGGATTTAGCATACCAACAATGAGAGATAGAATTAGAGCAGAATCAGCTCAAGGACAAAATGAAGAATTCAGATATTCCAAAGTTAAGGGAGTCCATGAAACACTAAAGGCATCTGAGACATGCACAAAGTGTGACCAAGAATTCCCCTCAACATTGCACACATTATATGAGTGCAAAGATGAAGAGATAGTGAATGCAAGAAGAGAATCAGGGATAATCAGCCTCATCGATTCCAAAAAGCCATTGCTGGAAATCCTTAAAATCAAGGAAATAGAGCAAAACTTAATCACATTCTACAGTTCAATATGAAATTGAAAAGCCATCATTAAACAAATAGACAATTATAAAATCAAAATTATATATACACTAACCCAAAGACTCAAATATTTTCTTACTCATCAACATAATACTTATTCAAGGAATTGCACACAAGAACGATTTACTACTGCTTAACCCAAAAACTCAAACACACCACGCTGCACCCATCAATCACATCTAAAATCATGTATTTATAAAAAAAAAAAAAAAAAAAAAAAACCTTGTATCTAGATAAATAAATAAAAAAAAAAACAAAAAAAAACAAAAAAAAAAAGCTTTATACAGCTGCTGCTTGAAACAACCGAGCAACCCAATTATCAATATTATTCTTCACCCCTCAAGATATTTATTATCACCAATTTTGAAAAATTTATTACATATAATCAACAACCCAAGAAAAACGACTATCAACAGACAACGAAATTAAAGAAGAATGAAAGACTTAATAAGTCGACCAACAACTACAACTAAGTGTTTCTCGCCCGGTCTCTAAACAGATTGCTACAAACCTTCCAAGTGGAACGATACCACAGTTTATTTTTATTATTTGCTTTGAAGCATAGAAATTTTTAGATTAGAAACCATATTAGTTATATAGAATAAGAGCGGGTGATGGACATTCGTGCATCTCTCACCCGGATAATAGATGAAAACTAACTAACTTCCAAACTTATGGATCTCTTCACTGTTAAACTTACAAAATTTGATTAACAACAAAAAAATTAAATTCAAATAATAATAATAACAATAATAAAAATTACAGAGATCTATTTTGTAGATGACAAGATTTAAATAGCCTTTCTTCTGCTACTTAATAAAGTTTTTTTCTTTTTTTTTTTTTTTTTATTTTTTTTTATTTTTTTTTATTTTTTTTTTTTTTTTTTTTAGCTTAATTTTGTTTTCTTTTTCCAAAAAGACAATCCCATTTTTAGATCTAAATCATTAAAAATAATTATAATAATAAAAAAAAAAAATTGTAAAAAATAAATAAATAGTAAAGAATAAGAGAAATATAAGGGGGAAAAAGAATAAAGAGTAAAAAATAGTTTGATAGTAGTTAATAGTGAAAACGCGCGCTGAATCAAGCAGAAGGAATAGAGAGTAACAAGAACGACAAAGATGAAGAAAGAAAAAAAAGAAAAAAAAAAAATAACACAAAAAGTAAATAAAATGAATAAAAGCAAAATTCCCAAGAGAGAAAAGTAGAAAAAAACGAATGGAAATAATATTCATTGACAAGAGACTAGAAATATCAACTTAAAGTAAAGCTGTTATTATTTTGAACAAACGTGGTAGCATTATTGCCAAACCTCTGTTCAAGGTGAGCTGAAGCACTACCATTAGCATTGACTTCACCTTCTTGATCTTTCATAATTGAAGCTTTGTTATTAATCAAAGTACTTTCTTCAACCGAAGTATCGTTTTCAACAATTGTACTTGGGGCTCCATTACCATTCAGGTTATATTGAGAAAATTGACTATTAACTTGATCAGAGGTAATTCCTGAAGATGCAGCAACTGTTGAGCCACTGTTTATCCCATCCATCATATTCCCATCATGAATGGAACTTTGTGCTTGATTAGAAGAAAGTTGTTGACTGACTGGATGAATTGTACTTGTCAAACTACTTTTTTCTTTTCCTATTGTTTGTTGTTGTTGAGGGTACAATTGTGGTTGTTGCTGATTGGCTGAAATGAATGTTTGGTTGGACAACATAGAACCAACAGGTTGAAAGTCATTTGCGTTGAGATAATTGGTATTGTTGACAAGATAATGCTGTTGTTGTTGCTCTTGCAATTGCTGTTGCAATTGGTAGTTCAAATTGGCATCCATTGGTGCACTCAATGGGTATGGCGGTTGTTGACCCTGTGGTACAATAACATTAGCTCCATCCACAGCACCTTGCTGTTGCGGTTGTTGAATATATTGTTGATGTGGTACATAAATTTGAGGAACCATCATAGAAGAAGATCGATTCAAAAGAGGTTGTGAGTTATTACCACCTGGATACATATTGTTTGTTACTGTATTTTGAGGATACCCTGTATGTGGTGTTTGAGCCATTGAAACAGATCTTTGAACACTAAATGTTCTGTTATTACTCAATTGTTGAGGTTGTTGTTGTAAACTGAAAGCTCTTTGATGTTGCATTATATTTGATTGAGAACCTTGTCTTTGTGGATTACCAGCATCAAAAGGAGTCAAGATGGTGCCATCTTTAGTAACCATACTTTGAGATCCTTCCTCTTGTTGACCAAGGTTTGTATTGAAATGACCAACAGGAGCACTCATTCTTTTAACAGAGCCTCTACTTAAATTATTACTATTTCTTTTGATATCATTAATTAAGCTCAAGTTAGAGTTAGAGTGAACTTGCAAAGATCTTCTATTTTTTTGTCTTTGTAGTTGTAATTTTTCGGCAATATAGAGTGCTCTCGCTTCAGGTGTCGGTAATTGGGTTAATTTTTTCAAATCGTTATACCATGCAATCATTAAATCATAAGATTCGGCTCTAAACACCCAGTTATGACCTCTATGAATAATACCATTTTGTTTAGTATGCAAAACAAATTTATGCCAAGTATTAGGATTAACAGCATCTTTTTTAGAATGTTCAGAAACTTGACATTCATCAAGAGAAATTGACATGACTGGAACAAAATCTTTTTTTCTATCTGAAGATTTGAACTCATGAATAAAAGTTGGGGTTAATACATAAAATCCTCGAGAATAAGATTTCAAAAACTTTGATCTTCTTTCCAAAAATGAAGATCGGATTTCTAAAGTTAATGGATCATCATTATATTTGTATAAAACATCAGAAAATTTGCGCGCTTTAACAACATCTGTGTTAATAAAATTTTGAGGGTTATTTTTGATAAATTCATTCCATTCTCCATCAGTAGGTTGATTTAAAAAACCTTCTTGAAGTTTTGGTATCACAGTATCAGAAGCAATTCTGTTTTCGTTACTAGCACATCTAGCATAAATATCAATGACACTTTGAATTTCCATGACAACCAATTTTTCTAATTCTTTACCGGATGTTTGCAAATTAACAAATGCTTCATGTAAGTAGTTTTCCTCCAATATTTGTTTTTTAATTTGTTTATCTAAATATATCTTGGTTAAAAATGGGTCTTGTCTTGCCAATAAGTTGTTGGCACTGATTGATTTAATTTGATCGATTGAAGTATAAAAATTGCCCAATTCAACTTTTGTTTGGCCCAATTCTTTAGAAATTGTATTTTTGAAGTCAGAACTCAAGTTTTTAATTTCTTTAATCTTTACTGAAAGGTCATTCCGTAAGCCTTCAAGTCTTGGAATCACATTTTGCTGTAATTCTCGTTTTGCATTTGAAGTTGAAAAATAAATGATTTGGTGAAACTCATTCAAATTGTTTGGAACATTTAAAATTGATTGATTTTCTGCTTCAAGAAAGTATCTTTTCATATTATTGATTTCTTCAAGAGTATTGCTAAGCGCTTGGCTATTATTTGTATTTCCTCCATTTTGAGTCATTAAAGAACCTGCTGGACCATCATTAAGGGGAAAATTATTTGATAAAGACTGTTGTAAACGAAGTTGTTGCAAAGCAGCTTCTTCATGAACCAGAATTACGTCTCTTAAATAATTTATCAATCCTTTAATGATGGCTCTCCAAGATGCAAAACGAGTTGCTAAAATCTCAGTTGGATTGGCATTAGTAGGAAGCGCTTGATAAAGAGGATTTCTCGGGTCCTCAGAATTCAAAGACATTGTGAAATGATTGATTGATATTTATCAATCTTATATTGAATTGAAATAAATTAAATAAAACAAGATAACAAAAGAGTTTTTTCAACAAAATTTGTGATTAGTAGCAAAGATAGCAAACTGCGGAAATGTCAAACTCGCAGAAAAAAAGGTGGTGTTTTTTAAAATGGGACTTTTTTTTTTTTTTTTTTTTTTTGGTTATTTTTGTAGTTTTAACTTCATTAGAAAAAAAAAAAAAAATAAACAATTTTGGCTGGTTTGTTTTCATTTTCAGGTTGTGTTCATGTGATCAATGCAGACAGGTTAGGTTAACTGCATAGTGCGGGTAAATATAGCTAATAGGTAGAAAGCTGAGGAGGCAATTTTGAAAGGGATAATGCAATGAGATAAGATGAGATGAGATAAGATGGGATAAAACAACAACATTTTCAAAAATGATAATATGATTATGCAATGCCAGAAACAAAAGATCAATTAAATCAATGGTTGAATAACTCAAGAATATACTTAAATGAAGCAAAAAAATTTGGTATCAATGCCGATACAAGGCTCAAAGAATTCAAGATACTTTTGGATGATAACAATTTGCTAATTGTAAAGATAAATTATATGATCAGTTTTCTTAATGACCAAATAGATGTTATGAATCAAATTTTTTTAAGATTAAAATCATTCAACACCTCCTATCAGAGCAAATTCAAAAGAAACCTCAAATATTTTAGTAACTTGATTGACAAGTTAAATCAAAGTCTTACAAATTTGAATAATATATTGGTAAGTGAACACTTGAAAAGTTTTAATAAAAAAGATGATATCAAAGCTAATACATTATATGAGTATTTATCATTAGAGGAATTTCTCAAGATTCAACAAAATTTTGAAATAATAAGTGATAACTTTATTTACTTGGAAAGTTATTTGATAAGTAATCAATTGAATTTTTTCCAAAATAATTTATTAAGTTTTAATAATTTTTGTGGAACCCTTGTCAATGAGTTTAAAAATGTAATCAGCCATTTTTATTCTGATCTTTTAGATTTAAATCTTTATTCAAATGATAACAGTAATTCTGACTTGAATTCTAATGAGAAATTTTCAATACTCATAAATTATTATGAGATGGAAATGGCAAGTTTGATCCATTCTTTGACAAATCATTATGATCAATGTAATGAGGCCATTAACTTGTTCGAATCAAATAGACATGATCAATTGGATCAACTTATGCATATTTTGGTTGGTGATTCTAGGGAAGCCCCAAGCGTTTTGGAGGATTTGAAAATTTTGTCCTATAAAATTGATAGCCTCCATCAACACAAAAGTCTTTATCATTTAAGGTCAAACTTAAACAAAGTATATGACGATGTTATAGTTAATAATTTCGTGGTGAATGATTTCTTATCCAAAACAAACCAAAATTTGAACATTGAATTTACAATCAAAAATTTGAACAAACTTAATTTCAATTTCTTGAAAGGTAAAATAGTGAGCGGAGACTCTTCAGCAATCAAGATGGTAGATGTAGATTTACTAGGAAATATAAATCTTATTCTGAAATTTCTAGATTTTTTGCAAAATTTTGAAAATAGTTATTTTGAATTGATTGTACGAATTGACAAGAATCATATGACTAACATCACGATAAAAAAACTAATCAATGATTTTTTAACACAATTAAATGCTATTGAAAATGAAAATTATCGTTCAAATCAAACAGCAAACAGAGAATTCAACAATTTTTTACCAACAGATTTGTCAAATATCATTACTAATAATCATAAAACTGACAAAAAAACTTTGCCAAATATTGAAATTATTTCTCAATTTGAAGAATATCCAGAGTTGGATCAGAGTTTAATTGAATTTGCAAAAACGAAATTGAAAAAAAAAGAAACTGATTAAATTTCATTTGTAATTTATATTTTTAATATCGATTTCATGTATAATTAATCTTTATTGTAAATGGTTTTGATCCAAATATAGTAAAAGCCCCTCAGTTTTGGCTCCCATTTATTCGCAGCATCAGTGCTCCAAACAAAATATTGGTTGGTGTTCTTTTTTATTTTTTTATTTTTTTATTTTTTTATTTTCTTTTTTGATGGGATCACTATAATTGACAAACAACCTTAGATCTCATAAATCTGAACTTAAATACAATTCAATAGAAGAGATTAACTTCAAACTAAAAGATTCAATATGTCTGTAGAAGATAAGCAGGTTATTCCTACTATCTCAGACAGACTTGAAAATTCCGTGAATATTCTGGACAGAAGAGCTGCAGTCAAAGCACTCAAGAATTTTGCAAATTATTATAGAGAAGATATTATTTTATACTCATTAAAAAATATTTTAAAATGTTTCAAAAGAGATCAGCTTGATAAAGAAATAGTAAAAAATGTTCTTCAATGTCTCCTTGTGTTATTTATCAAAAATAGTAACACAACAAAGGATACTAGTTGGCTTTCAAATCAATCAAGGTTCCAGAATGGCAAATATCTTTCACCATCAGTGATTTTATCAAGTGATTCATTGATAGATCAGTTTTCTTTTTTGATTGCAGATGAATTAACTCAATCAAATCATGAAATGGTGGAATTGATCGTTTATGCATTGGAATTTAATGATTTTTATATATCGCTATATTCATTACAGTTACTTCAAGCTTTGATTTCAACAAGGCCCCTCAAAATGAAAGAAATTATATCATCAATACCGATTGCAATTCCAAATATTGCTGCAAATATTGATTCTAATTATGAGCCAATACGGAATGAATCGATTCTTTTACTCATGGCAATTGTCAACAAAAATTTCAATTTACAAAGAGTTGTGGCTTTTCAAGATATCTTTCCAAAATTATTTTCAATCATTGATTTAGAAAGCTCTTTATCTTTAAATAATATTGTTTTACAAGATTGTTTCACTTTGATCTACAATTTGTTGGATTCTAACTTGATTAATCAAAAATTATTCCTTGAATCGAATCATCTTGTCAACCTTTCAAACTACCTTGAATCATTCACTGATTATGAACAATTAGCTACTATAAGTACAAATGGAAATTCACAACAATTTATTGATAATATAACTATGATACTCAAAATTATATCCAATTTATTTATTCCAAAACAAAATTCCATCCAATTTTTGTCAAATATTCGTTCTTCTAATATCATGATAAATGTTCTCAAGATCATTTTTCTCGGATATATTCCAAATCAAATTAAATCAATCGCATTATTGACTTTAGCTGATGTTATTTATAATTCTAATGAATTAAAAACTCAGTTAGCAACTATCGATGTTCCTTATTTAGATCCAACAGCCCCAGGTGCCCTATCAGATTCAATTTCAGAAAGTCCATTGACACCAGTTTTACAAATGTTATTAAATTGGTGTCTTTATAATAATAGCATCCACATATTTGATGTGAGAGTGGGCTCTTATCAAGTACTAAAAAGTTATCTTGCCAACAATTTCAATTTTAAAAAGAGTTTTCTTGATAGTCAAATCGAAATCTTTCGAAAGTTGTCACAAGACACCATTTCTTCAGATAACACTACCCCTGAAAGCTCAATTGATAATGATGATGGTGAAAAAATAATGAAAGTTGACCTTGAATATGTTGACCATTTATTGAGGAAAAAAATTCCTGTAGGAAACATTTTCTCCACATTATTGGAGTTTGATCCAGATATGAAATTGAATCCTTATAAAGTGTGGTTTTCTTCTTTAATATTAATCAACCTTGTAACATTTAATTCAGATGATGATATGACGGAAGATACCACTGGAGATGGTAAGTTAGATAAGCAATTGGAATTGAAAAAAATCATTCAAAACTTCAAAATGAAAAACTTTATGTCTGGTGATGACTTGTTTGATGATTTTTTCAATGATGATGAACACAATAAAGAGCAAAAAGCAGAAGATGAACAAAAAGATGACAAAGAAAACTTTGATGAAAAAATTGAAGAAAATGATAAAGAAGGTCAGATAACTCCTACTATGAACCAAAACTTGGTTCTGGAAACCAGCAGTTTAGGCAGTTCCCCTGTGGATATTTCTAAAGATGTACAAGAAAACCAGGAATTTGTAAATCTTGAATCAAATAGTGTATCATCTAATGATTCGATTGAGGAAAGACCAAGCACAGAAGAATCTCAAGTATCTAATGAAGATCAACAAGAACAAGAAATATCTGAAGATCAACAAGAACAAGAACTATCTGAAGAACAAGAAGAAGATGATGATCAGAAAGACAAGCACTCAGATCCTGTTAAAGAACTATCACCAGTAGCGAATCTTGAAGCCGAAAATGACATCACCCAAACAAAGGAAAAAGTCGATGAAAAGTCCTCGTATTCAATAACTGCTATTGATACAATTTTCGATCTTCTTTATAATTCTCTTTCTTTATCAGATAAAAGAATTGCTGTTGCTTATTTGATGTTTTTATCACTTTATTTCTTTGAAAACACTCAACTTATCAAGAATTTCATCCATGATGATCTTGAAAATAAGACTGATTATATCAAAAAGTTGATGATTTATATCAAGCAAGAGTCAACTGGAAGTGAAGAAGATACTGGTCTTGTAGTTGGTATGATGACTGGCTTGTTGGGCATAATCTATGATAGTTGTCCAAGATTCTTGGACAATGATGATGGTTTAAACAATGATGATAAAAACATAAGATTAAGTTTACATAACTTGTTCTCCAAAATTGTGGGAGTTGATGCTCATAAAGTGGCATTGAGAAATTTCAAAAAAAATCCTTTAGTTAGAAATTTTGAAGATTTTACTAGTTTAATTGAAAATTCCGATATTTCTGAGGTTGAAAAAGATAATACCGGTTTACCAAAGATTTATTTTTGTGAATTATATATCGATTTGATTATTAAGGAAAATTTTCAAAGAATATTCAATAGTTGGGACAATGATCCTCATGGCGAGCCTAATGGAAAGTTGAAGTATGATGATTTTTTGAGACTTCAAAACCATTATTTAAAGATTGAATCAAAATTGGAAAAAGAATTGAAACTTAAAGCAAGTTTAATCAGTGAAAGAGATAATTTGACTAAAAAATTGGATGAAACTACAAAAAATCATCAAGAGAAAACAACTGAATTAGATGAGTGTAAAACAAAAGCTAAGGAATTGGGCTCAGCTAATGAACGTAGTATTGAAAGAATCAGCGTTTTGAGTGGGATTGTCTCCAAACTCAATAAAAAAGTTTCTTCATTGGAAAATGAATTGAGAGAAGTCAACAAGAAACTTCAAAAATTGGAGTCAACAAATCAAAGGTTAGAAAAAGAAAAAAAAGATTTGATAACTGCAAACAAAAAATCTGAAGATGGAATCAATAAAATGTCAAGAGAGTTATTTCAACTTACAAGAAAAGATCAAGAAAATGCCAAAAAAATTGAATCATTGAACAAAAAGATTTCAACGGAAAAAAATAGCTTTGAAAATAAAATCACTCAATTGAATAAAAAAATTACTGGGCTTGAGAATAATATTAAAGAATTCAAATCAAAAAATAATTCTTTATTAGAAACAATCAAAAATTCCGAGGATGAAAAGGAAAAAATGCAAAAAGGCTTTGCAGATTATGAAAGAAATTTAATCAATGATTTGAATTCTATGAGTTTCAAATTGAATCAATCTGCTCAAGAAGCAGAACAAGCAAATATCCATGTATCACAGTTGACAAAAGAAATTAATTCTCTTAAGGCGGTAGTGAATGAAAATAAAGATATTATTCAAAACTTTGAGTTGAAAGTTAGTGAATTAGAGAATCAGAAAAAAGTTATTGAAGATCAATTGGTATCATCAAAAGAAAGTCATAATGAGCTTGGACAACGTTCTTTGGCAAATGAGACTTCTTTAAATACTAAGATTGAGAAATTGAATGGCAAAATCAATGAATTGAATTTGGAAATCGACAATCAATCAAAAGAATTGAACGTCAAACAAGAAGGATTAGAAAATTTGCAAAAACAAATTGAATTTAAAGATTCTGAGATTAAGAAATTGATATCAGAAAACAAACAATCAAAGGATTTTGTTTCAGGAAAAGATCAAGAAATTGAACAATTGAGATCTGAGAATGAAAATTTCCAAAGTCTTTCTTCAGATAAAGATCAAAAGGTTGAAAAGTTACAACAAGATCTCAAAAAATCAAATGATGAATTGGATTCTTTAAAAGATGAGTTGAAATCTAAAGTAACCGAGGTGGATAACTTGAAATCGTCAACTGATTCTAAAGAAGAAAATATAGAAAAATTATCAAAAGAACTTGAAGATGCAAAAACGGATCTTGCAAATGCAAAGAAAGATCTTGAAAATGTAAAACAAGATAATGATGTATCAAACGAAACCATTGTAACTTTAGAGAAACAACTATCTGAAAAGGTAATTGAATTGCAAACAGCTCAAGATGAAATGAAAAGCAAAGTTGAAGAAGTTGATCATTTGAGTACTACAATGAAGGAAAAAGAGATAAAAATTGAAGAAATAATAAGAAATCTGGAAGTTTTACAAGAAAAAGTGACTTTGAATGAGAATGAAAATTCTCAATTAAAGAAACAAATTGAAGAACATAATTCAAATTTGACAAGCGCGAACGAACAAATTGAAAAACATAAGAATGAAATTGATTCTCTTTTTGAAAAAGTAACCAACACAGATAAAACAATTGTTGAACATATAGATAATAATAATCAATTATCTTCGCAAATCAATGATTTTAAAAACTCTCAAGCAAAATTAGAATCAAGTTTATCTTTAGTTGAAAAAGATGTTTCTGAAAAAAAATTAGAAATTGAAAATTTATTTAAAGAAAAGGATTCATTCAAAAATGAAATTGATGAATTAAAAAATTCAATAGATTCAAAAGATGGTAAAATTAATGAACTTGAAAATTTAGTAAAAGACAAAGAATCGAAATTAAAAAATTTAGAAGCAAAACTTGACGAAAAAGCTGCTCAAGTTTCTGATTTGGCCAAAAAACTTGATGAACTTCAACTTGAACAAGAAGGATTGAATATGGATTTAAAATCAAAGGATGATAAAATCAATAATTTAGAAGATGACTTGAAACTGAGAGATTCTAAAGTTGAAGAACTAGAATTATTGATTGCCAAGTCTAAAGAAATGGATGAAGCTTCTAAAGCAGAAATTGAAGCTAAAGAAGAAGCAATTAAAGAAAAATTAGCCAGTGAAAAACTTGCTAAAGAGAAAGTAGCTAAAGAGAAATTGGCGAAAGAAAAAGAAGCTAGGGTTCAAACTTTGAAAGAGAAATCAGAAAAAGAAAAAGAATTGAAGGAGAAGATAGCAGAAATTAAAGAATTGAAAAATAATATCAAAGATTTAAAGAAAGAATTCACAAAAGAAAAAAATTCTCTTGAGGTAAAATTAAAAGAAAAAAATGAATTGGAAGTGTCTTTGAAACAACAAATCAAATCTTTAGAAAAAGATTTCAGTGATAAAGATGTGGAAATATCTAATTTATCAAAAAATCTTGAAAAATTAGAAAATAAACATGATCAAATGAAGTTGAATAATGTTATTAAGGAAAAAGAGCTCATTTCTAACCACAATGAATCTCAAAATAGTTTACAATCGAAAATTTCTGAATTAGAAATTTCTCTTGCAAAAAAAGAAGAAGAAATGATTTCCCTTGGAAAATCTAATGATGGAACAAAATCTGAAATCGAAAAGCTTAATATTGAAAAAAACAAATTGAATGAAGATCTTAATGCATTGACTACAAAATATGGAGAAAATGTTAAAGTTTTAGAATCATTCAAACAAAAGAAAGATGAATTGAGTAATTCTACAGATCAAAAAATCGCTGATTTACAAAAAACAGTTTCTGATCAAAAAGAAGAATTGGAACAATTGAAAAATTCATTTGATTTAGAATCAAAAAATTTAATTGAATCGGTTAATATTAAAGAAGAAAAAATTTCTGAATTGATCAGTATGATTGAATCTAAAACAAAAGAAATAAATTCAAAGAATGATGAAATTTCCGAATTGAAAAATTCTCACGAAAAAGCAATCAAAGAGAGTTCTTCTAGCGCTGAATTGAAAATCAAATCTATTGAAGAAGAAATCTTAACTATTGAAGAGACTCAAAGAAAAGAATTAGAACTTAAAGATAAGGAAATTGCCGAAATATCGATAGCAAAAGATAAGGAAATTGCCGAAATATCGACAGCAAAAGATAAAGAAATCTCTGAATTATCAAGTACAAAAGATAAAGAAATTTCCGAGTTATCAAGTACAAAAGATAAAGAAATTGCCGAATTATCAAGTACAAAAGATAAAGAGTTGAAATCAAAAGATGAGAAAATTTTTGAATTAGAAAGTCTTTTGAAGAAGAACAAAGACATGGTTCCAAAATCTGACTTGGATGATTTGATGTTATTACTTACTGAAATGGATGAAAAGTTGGACAAGTACAAAAGTAAATTGAAAGATTTGAATGTAGAGGTTTCTGACGATGATGACGATGATGACGATGACGGTGATGATGATGATGATGATGATGATGATGATGATGATGATGAATGATTGAAATAGAACACTCTTACTAAGCCAATACTTTTCATCACATAAAATGTTAGCTGATTTTTATTTTTCCTTTCTTTTCTTTTCTTTTTTTTTTTTTTTTTTTAGTTTATTATTTACGGTTTTCTTTCATTAAAATGTTGTTATAAAAACTTAAGTTAGATTTGTTTTGTTTTTCCACTTTTTTTTTTTTTTTTTTTTCAATATTTATTTAAATAATATCATTTCAATCTATTGTAGCGCTTGCAATTTGTAGGTAAAGAATATTACAATAAATTTTATAAGCTCATGTAAAATAATGGATGGTTTGTGTACAGGCTTTGACTATGTATTAATGACGTGACGACAATTGAACTATTGTGGGTCATTGTAATCATGTCCTACATTGTAAAAAAAAAAAAAATAGAAATATACATGTATTTACCAAGAAAATAAAAGCAGAATCATGAAATAAGAGAGTATTAACAAATTAAAAAGCATAAAAAATGGATATTGGTCACTTCGTCAAAGGTCATAAAGATAAAAGTATAAGTAATATAGAAAAAAAAGAAAAGACCAATCAATTTCAACTTTTCCAGAACCAACCTGATTTATCATCTTCGTTTGGACCATAAGTTCTCACAGACGTTTCAGTTTTTGGTTCTTTACCATCTTGAGAAAAGAATTTCTTTGTTTCTTCAACTTGCGAGCTTCCATCTTCAAACCATTTGACAACTTTGATACATTTTTCTGAAGTACCATCTTCATTAACATTGGTCGAGACATTTCTTGAAGTACCAACGATTTTTTTCTCTTGAAGATTATTTTCATTAATAGTACCAACAGTATTGAAAGATTTTGTATCTAAATCTGATTGACTTCTTTCTTCAAAAACTTTTTTTCTTAATTCGAGATTTTTTCTTTTATCTTCTTTATATAATGCACGCATTTGAGATTTCCAACCCATAAGATCATTGATATTTTCAAAAAAATTGCTTTTCATTCCATTTTTATCATTTAAATAATCTTCTTTAGAAATCACATTATAATGTTCAGTAGACCCAAGTTTTTCATTCAAAACTGAATTTGGGAATAAACAACGCCAAGCACCAGTTTTTTCCCAAACAGAAAGTCCATCATTAGCCATACAAGTTTCAAATTTATTTAAAGATGGAACAGAAGGACGACCCCAAAATCCAAATCTATTAAAAGGACCAACATATTCCATAGGATTAGATCTATGGAAATTAAAAAATCTTTCTTTATTGAAAAAATGATCAAAGACTTCATCAATATCTGTATTGTTATTATGATGATTGTCATCACCCATCATGGTATTTGAAAGAAACCAATTTTCTGGTGTGATTTTATTGACAAAATCAATAGAATTTTTAGTGATTTCGTTGCTAAGGGATTTTGCAAGGTTTCCAGTAGTGGAAACTAAATCAGTAAATGATTCTTGTGCCTCTTGAAGGCTTTTAGAAAGTTCATTATCGTTATCGATTTTTCCCATTATTGAATTGGATTTACTAAATCAGAGATTGTTTATATTTTTATAAAATTGTTTAATATGGGTAGCAAAGATGAGATGAGATGAGCAGATAATTTCGAGGAGGTTATTTTTTGCTTTTTTTTGCCTTCGTTTTTTTTAAAAGCAAGAAAACCGAAAAAAAAAAAAAAAAATATCAATCAAATACTATAAGCACTTTTGCATATATTGAATATATTTATAATTACAAAATAAAAGTTATTTTGATTCATATATATAAATAGTGCTTATGGACAGCCCTAACTTATTTTATTTCAAACAAAAAAACAAGAAGAAAGTGATGTTATTAGGAAATGTAATTGAAATATTAGCATTAGTCCGACCCCAAGAATTGAGCTTCCTGACTATAAAGGAAATTTAAACAAGAAAACATGAAAGCAGTTCTAATACTTTCAATTTAATGCTAACATTTTTCCATTCATTACATTTTTAATTATGTAGATTACACAATTCTTACTTATTTAGACTATACTTCTGGCAACTCAACTAGACAGTATATATTTGATAATTCATTTACTATCTTCTGTTTAATTTTAACAGTTTATAACCAACCAATCAAGGCGTTAATGTTTTAAAAAATTTCACAAATACTAGATATATTCAGTTTGAAATTATTAATTATCAAAATACAACTCTTCAGGGAAAGTAAAGTTTTAAAAATTCTTGAGTTTCGAGATTACACTTCAATTATAACTTCGGATATTAATGAGCTCAAGTCAATCACAAAAGAAAAAGGCAGCATCATAGGATAAGTAATGGCTAAAAAATAGATATAAACAAATAAATAAAAAGAAGACAAATTATCCTACTAAACCTAGTGTCAAAAAAGATGATGAAGCCGAAGTGGAGCCAATTTTGATGGTCGAAAATTCTGTAGTCCTTGGTACTAAGTGTAAAAAAAAAAACAGATTAATCACAAACAAACGTCCCCGTATTATTATAAGTTCATAACATACGAATTATTCCCTCCTTCAATTCGAATTTTAATGATGTTCAATTATTTGGAATGTTATTATTTCGCACTTCGTTATTTTCAAAATTATGATAAACCACATAAACCATTTAAAAAGTCTACAAACACAGCTATTCATTATTTATAAAAAGACGTCAATTTAGCTCAAAGCAGTCCATTAAAATCCTCATATTTTATAGGAATTGAAGTAGACGCCCATGTTTCATGGTAAATAGTGGTAAATTGAATATAATAATTAATAAGAAATATTCACGACATATTCTGACCCCATGAAGTTCGTCGTTTGGTTTAAAGAATATTATACTTAGAATACCTCTAAATGATCATCTATTGAGCTCAAAGCCCCACTTTGATAATTTTTTATTTCAAAGCAATGTTTTATTACATTTCATTTCATTTTTGAAATTATTAAAAATAACTATGCAAGTAGACGCACAATTTTGCAGATATTTTCTAATTTCTTTCCTTTCAAATCATCTCATCTCATCTCATTTCAACTTGCAGTAGATAAATCTTTGGCGCTTGAGTGATAATAAATACAATATTAATTTGCCAACAATAAATTATTAATTTCGAAAATGGAAAATGAAAAAAGACCATTGAGCCATTCTGATCAAAACCCACCAAAGAGAATCAAAAAAGAAGAGGCAAAAATTACTCAAGAAATACAAGATGCACCATCAAAAGAACAAGAAATACAAGAAACACCATCAAAAGAACAAGCGTTCCAGTTGTTGAAAGGCCCATTTATGGAATTCATTGCGAAATTAAAAAAAGGCTTAATTTCTGAAAATCATATTGATTATTCATCCTTAGGCGCTACCGGAAATTTTCGTACAGAAAATATTGATGCTTTCTATGCTACATTGATTTCAGAACACAGAGAGTATTTTGGAATTTTTACCACTTTAACCCTTATCTTCAATAAAAACTTGTTTTCTGAAAGATCTAGGAATAAAAATGAAGAAATAGAACAAACAACTAATAAAACTTCAGCTATTAATAAAAATATAATAACAGAAAGTAGTGGAAGGCCCACAACAGGCATGAATTCTACCGAAAATTTTAACAGAACTAAAAGTACGTCAGAACTTCCTATAATCTTCTTTACGCCATCTGAAAACAAAATATTTCTAAAACAAACTTGCAAAAATTCTATTACAGCCAGATTCATTCCTTCTGTATATTATGACTTTTATCGAGAAATAGATCTGATTGAAAATGAATCTGGATTCCAATTTTTTTTCCAAATACTTTTGGGAAATGTACTCAAAATTCTGTCTTTAACTATTTCGTCTAATCATAAGGTTAAAAGTATGACTCAGTTGGAATTTAAAACTCTAGATGCAAAATCAAAACCGGATATTGTGCTTCAATATTGTGAAGGAAAGTTAGAAGAGATTCTAACATGCATTGAACTTAAATATAAACTGAGTGTGTGTCTTACAGAAAGCTTTAAGTGCTTCGAAAAAGAACACGACAAAGCTATTGAATATGAATCGTACTACTACGGATATACTACTAAGGCTCTTTTGTTCATAAAACAAATTCATCAATTAATTGTTCAAATCTTATGTACCAAATCGATAACAGGTATCTTAGCCGATGAGTCAGCTCTTTTGCTAGTAACCGTAGACTGGGAAAAATTAGACCTGCTTTATGAAAATATTGATCTTAAGTTTGATAACTGTGCCAGACTCTTCCTCAAATTAGGGGGGGAGTTCTTAATTACCAACTTATTGACACTTCAGAATTTTGTATTGGTAAAACTATTTTAAATTTCATAGGAACCACGTTAGAAATCAAAAAATTAGAGAAAACCTTTCTGGAAAGAGAAATTATCGCAGAAAAGCTTGTTGAAAATTTGAAATTGAAATATTTATCGGAAATGGGAAATCAAAGATATGTCAGTATCATGATTGATAGAGAATTGGTTTATAAATACTTGGAACAATGTTTTAAAGTCCAGAAAGAACAGGAAATTAACTTTTTGAAAGTTTCATATACTGAAAATTTTAAATTAAAGGTAGATGAAAACTGGAAAATCATCAACAAAGAATATGATCCCAAATTGATTAGGCAAATAAAGAAGTTCTGTGAAGAGTACAATTTAGAAGAAGAGTGGAACAGATTGGTATTAAAAGAGGGTTCTACAATTGAAGTTGATGAAATTCTTGCAGGAGGAATTCCGTATAGTTCCTGGTCCCTTGTTATTGGATATCAGGATACTGTTTATAAAATCTTTGATTATCTTAAATGTTCCCCTAAACATATTTTAACTGAAAAATCTAATTTTGATAGCCATCAAGACACTTTCTATTATTACACCAGTATTTATATTAATGAGATTACGGCTTATACAATCTTAATAAAAAACGAAGGCACTAAAACTCTAATACCTGAGTTTATTGAAACAGGTTATATTTACTTCGAAAATTGCAATTTCGATGAACCAAAAGAAATAAAAATACCGGAAGATTTGAAGTATACTGAAGGACCTTTTATTAAATTGAATTATCTAGAAAAAGATGGTTATGTGACGTTTGGCAAGTATGAGATTAACAACGATTCTGATATAAAGAAATTCTTAAAATATGCTTGGAGTTGTATAAGCAAAATTCATTGCGCTGGTGTTGGTCATGGTGATATCCGTAAAGCAAACCTATTTATAAGAAATACTACTGATATGAAACTCATTGATTTTGGATTTTCCTCTTCAAGAGAAACAAAAACAGCAAGAAAACCGAGTTCAGTAACTAATTTAAATGACAGGTTGCATACTCACTGGAATTCAATCAACGATTTAAAAAATATCTTTCTAAAAGATTATCAAAATTTACTCAAAATCTTTGATGAAACATATTACAGATATAGAGGAGAAAATTTTTGTGAGCGTGAATTAATAAAACTTGTTGAGAATAATGACAAAATTAAACTGCTTTTGGAATATAAACCAGAATCCGATTCAACTTTTTTCACAGAAAAATTAGCAGAATTTGATTTGTTAAATCAAGAAACTCAAGACAATCTGTTATTCTAAAAGTTTTTCACCTTTACTTGATTCATCTTCTCCACTTTCTCACACTTTTGTGATATAATTTTTTTTTATAAAAAGACAAAGGATGTTTACTTTTAAAACGTCTCAATGGTCGAAAACATCTCCATTATTAAATGTTTTGAGCTTGTCAAAAAGCCAAACCCAAATTTATATTCTATAAATGGATCTCATTTCTTTTCCAAGTTGCAAATGCAGGAACTCTCAAAATTTCAAGAGGATCGAATAAATAAGTGGCTATAGTGACTTCATTATTCGATAATATCACCTTTAAACCCATAATATTCATTTACTCTGTCATATCTAGTCAATGGTAAATAACATTTACCATACAGTGATAATAATATTGACCGAAAGGGCGGCTCAAGCAAACTGGTGCCAAAATAGCGGGCCCTCGGGGGGTTTTTAAAAACTAAAGCTTTAGTGTTCAATTGATAGTAAATAGCTTATTACTCTTAAAAAACAAAATAAGAGCATAAAATTTTGTAAGACTTTAGACTTGTCTTCAATAGCATCAAGTCTATTGACTATTCTATTTAATAATAAAGACATTTTATCAAATTGTTCTTTATTCTTGTTTTCGGATTCAAGAATCCTTTTCTCAGTTTTTCTATCTAAAAGAATAACTTGAGCTTTTAATGAGTTGATTTCCATTAACTCTTCATTAGTTAAAGAATGTAAATCACCCATGTTCTTGGAATCGTTTCTAGATTGTTCGGAAGACATAATAAAAGATGAAATATAATTAAACAGAACTCTTAATAGTTGTTCAAGATAAAGGGAATAATAAAAAGGAATAAAAATAAAAGTAATAAGTAATAATAAACAGAGCTCTTAATAGATGTTTAAAATAAAAAGATATAGCTAAAGTTATTTGGAAATAATTATTAAAATATTATTATATAAAAAATATGAGTAGAAGATGATAAATTCGTTTTTTTTAGAATTTATTAAAAAATCAATTAAAAGATTCTCTTATCGTCCTTTTATAGTTCGAGATAAATAGGAGTAAACAGAGTCAATTTGAGCCTTATTATATTTTTCTGAGTGCGATTAGAATTTATTTATATATACTCTGACAAATTTCGACAATGGATTCCAACTTCATCAAATGTTCACTCATTCAGTATAGGTGGTTTGGTTGGTGATAATATTTCGAAGAGTCCTTCATTTGAAAGTTATATTTCGGTTGTGACAGAAACGAGACTAATTGTCAAGAATTTGTAGGAGAATATACGAAAAGAAATCATTACAAGTAAATAATATATAAAAGGTTGAAAAATATGAAACCCGCTTGAATTGTGGATAGAAGCAGCACTCAAAAAAACTAAATTATCTAAAACAAAATGAAAATGAAGATAAGGAAAATGAAGAATTCTTAGTGAGATTAACTTTTACTTTTAAGTTACTTGTAAACAATTCCTATATAGTTTCAAAAATTATTCAATACAGCTGTAATCTTCAAAAAGGCTTAATGAAACAACAACAACAATAATAACAATAGCAATATATATTAAAAAGTAATTAATTTAGTAAAAGCTAAAAAAGATAGAACTCATAAAATTCATTTGGGTCTAATCACAAAACAGAACATTACACGTCCAGAAATATGTATGTTACAGAAAAGATTCTTTATGCTTGATCATTCGCTGATTGAAATATAAAAGTGGTCAAAACCAATTATTTTGGTATATCCCGAGAACTATTATTTTTGAAAATTCTATTTATATTTTACAATTCAATGTTACAATATATTTTTCGACCCACAAATAATTGAAAATTATTAATATTAGTCAATCAAATAAGTCCTTTTTGATGTGTCTGAGTGTATTTGAATTGTTGAATATTCTATGGATATCATAAATTTTAAGAGCGGTAAATTGTCTTGGGTTCAATCCTCGATTCGTGCGGTTGAATTAATTTTTTTTTTTTTTTTTTTCATCATCAATAAAAGGCTTTCGTTTGTTCCTTATTTGGACTCAAAAATTTAATCGACGAGTTTCTTAAATTTGAAAGATTTGCCAAATAATAATCCCCACACACTCAATTTTTTTTTTTTTTTTTTTTTTGTAAGGAGAATGAATCTATCTAAGGTTCGAAGGAGACGGAAAAAAAATGACTTCAGCATTTTCGAATATACTTCGAAAAGCACATTAAAATATATATATGAACAAAAATAACAACAGACAAATAGAATGATTCAAATACAAAAAAAAAAAAAAATAAATAAACTGTCACTTAGTTATGGTGTCAATGCAAGATCATGCATAGTGGTAATGTTAACAACAGATAATGATCATCACTTTTTGTTTATATGTATATGCCAACCAGTTCTGTCAAGTTTATTTATTTACTTCTTTCTTTAGAAAAACAAAAAAAAACTGGTATTAATGATGCTTCAAAGAGACATGAAATAAAATGATTAGATTTGACTTGCTTACAATTCTCAATATATTCCATTTTATCATTACTCAATTAATATGAATGGCAAGAAAAGATAAAAAATAAATTACAATATACCACCGTTCAAATTAAAGGGAAAAGAAAAACAAAGAGAGAATGAAAAAAAAAAAAATAAAAAACAAGAAATACTAATTTTTGAAATAAATACATAAGACAAAACAAAAAAAAAAAAAAAAAATGAGACAATATGAAAAATAAAAATATCAAAGTAACAGAAAAGAAAAAAAAAAAACTCGTTCAAAGAAAAAAAATTATAATGACACCGAGAAAGACAATCGTTTCTTAAGACAAAATAGATATATAAAAAAAAAAAAAAAAAATAGAATAGAAAATATACATGCTAAGATTTAAATCAATTTAGTTGTCAGCATGTGTATTGTTTTGATGCAAGATAATAAAAAATTGTTATAATTTTTAAAAATGAACAAGAAGAGATAATTCATTACCATTGAGGTTGTTGTTGAGGTTGTTGTTGTGATTCTTGTTGATTAGTATAACGTCCACCATTATTGTTGTTATTGTTATTATAATAGCCTCCTCTGTTTCCACCTCTGTTTCCACCTCTGTTTCCTCTATAATTTCCTCTGTTTCCTCTGTAGCCACCTCTGTTATTACCTCTGTATCCACCTCTAGAACGGAATCTTCTGGTTTCACCAAATGTTTCCATATCATTATATCTTACTTGTGGTTCAGTGTTATCTTTTGAATCGGTTGAAGAGGAGATTGTGTCAAAAAATGATGATTTTTTATTATAAAATCCCCCATTAGAAGTGGAATTGCTGGTAGGAGTAGTTTGTTCATCTTTGGAGAATTTCGCATTGTTGGCATCAAAATCAAAATCATCTTTTGGGATTTCTACGCCACGACGAGTATTTCCAGTTGTTGGTTTTGGAATGGTTTGTTGTTCAGTTTGAGATGCAGTAACAGCTGGTTGAGGTTGTTCTTGTTTAGTCTCTTCAATGGTGGTGACTTGTTCGACTGGTTGTGGTGGGAGTTGTTGTTCTTGTTGTTGTTGGTCTACGAAAGATTCCTTGGTAGATTTTTCAGAAGCAGATGCTTGATTGGAAGAAGAGGAAGGTGCTGGTTGTTGGGCAATTGGATGTTGTTGAGCCAATGATGATGGTTGTTGTTGTTGTTGTTGTTGTTGTTGTTGTGGCGCTTGTTGGTGTTGAATTACTGGACTTTGATTATGAAGTCTTTGGTTTTGTAAAGAAGGAGATTGGTAACCTTGGAAGTTTTGATGTTGAGAAACTCCATTTTGACCATTAGACATTGGAGGAGGAGGGGGATATTGAGGACCACCTGGATAAGCACCATAATAGGCAGGGGCGGCTACTGGAGGAGCAGGTGGTGGTGGTGGTGGTGGAGGAGGAGTTGGCATTTGAGGTTGAACTTGAGAAGGTGGAACATCCAAAACACTAAGATCTTTAACATCTGAACCTCTAAAAACAACATAATCATAAACGTCATTACTTGGAGGGATTTCAAATCTTGGATCGTCTGCACGTCCTTCAGTACCAAAAGGACGAACTTGTTTTAAAGCAACGGTTGCTTCTTCTCCGTTGATATTATCTAATACACCGACATAACGAATGCCTTTGTTAGAGATTAAAGAAATGGTTTTTCCAATATATTGAGACATTTTTCAATTTCAATATTAAGTGGCAAATTTACTTTATTTTGACTCAAGTTTGAGATTTTTATCAAAAACGAAGTCGATTTTCTATATTTTTTTCAATTTTTTTTTTTTTTTTAGTTTTTTTTTGTGGACGTTTTTTTTTTTTTTTTTTTTTTTTTTTTTTTTTTTTTTTTTTTTTTTTTTTTTTTTTTTTTTTTTGGGGTATTTTTTTTTTTTTGGGTAATTTTTTTTTTTTGGCCCTTTTAA
>JASTUB010000198.1:0-29103 GCA_031124825.1 Saccharomycopsis vini
AATAGAAGTAATTAAGTTTCTTGAAAAAAACCAAGTAAGAAGAAAAAGAAAACAAAAAGAAGAAAAGAAAAAAGTAACCAAAGACGTGATATGACAGCTCTTATGGTTTGGCTTCTGAGAATTAAAGTTATTAAATAATTTCCGATATAGTGTAACGGCTAGCACGGTTCGCTTTCACCGAGCAGACCCGGGTTCGACTCCCGGTATCGGAACATTTTCTTTTTTACTACTAAAGTAATTGATTCATCAATTGAAACCGATATTTTTGTTTCAGAAGTATGATATTGTACATGTTTCTTTGGATCACTGAAATGACTGTGCATATTTTAGGTGCCAGAATATAGTAAGAGCAGTTTCGATGTTTATAAACTTAAAATATTGGTTCTATGAAAAATATCATTATTAGATCGATTTGAAGAGCTATTTAAACACATATATTGATTATACTGGCTGACTTTGGTAAGCCTGAAATCTCAATGTGAGATGAAAAAAAATAAACAAACAAATTTCATGTTACATTAAAATCACTGAACAAAAGGAGTACAACAGACCACATTGCAACTCTATTATATGATTTCAAGTGGCGACGATCTATCACATACTTATCAAAACTCGATTCTCTACTATAAATCCAAAAAAGTTTCGTGTTAAACCAAGTGGTTTGTAGTTTACTGTTTTATTTTTTAGATATCATGAAGATTGCATTATATAATATTAAGTAATTGTACACTATCAAGAAAAAAAAAAGATTTTTTTTCCATTTTTCTTTAGAATTTTACATATTTAAGAGTCAGAAGATTCTTCTTTCTTTACTATGAACCCGTCTTGTGTTTTGAACAATGGCGAGCTTTTGTAGATCATTTTCCATATACTTTCTGCTGACTGCGATATACTGCTTTTCAAATCGCTTCTCTTTATCAATGCTTCTAACACTATACCAAAGCGTACTTTATTTGCAACAGCCAAAAATATCTCATCAGCCTTCAATAATGTATTAAAGACCTCTTTCACTAGTTTTGTGTCAAATTCTTCTTCAGGCTTGAGGGCTTGCGATGCCAATTTTCTTTTTGATTCGAGTAAAAACTTTGTTTGCTCTTTAACTTTATTTGTCAACTCTTTTCCAAGACCTTTATCTTGACTTTTCACCCCACTTATCTCACCGTCACCGCCCCAAAATGAATCATCGATAAAATTTTCATACTCTTTTTCCAATTTTGCTATTTCATCTTTTTCCTTTTTAAATTCATTTTTCTCTAGTATTTCCTCTTCTTCCTCGACTTCAGCTTCCACTTCTTCATCATTTTCTTCTTCCTCTTCCTCTTCCTCTTCCTCTTCCGCTTCCTCTTCTTCTTCTTCTTCTTCTTCTTCAGACTCCACATCTACTGATTCCTTTTTTCCTATCACTTGTATTTCATCATCATCATCATCATCATCATATTCACCATTATCCTTTTCTTCTTCTTTTTCCGAAAAGCCTTCATCATCGGAAATAATAACTGAATCTGAAGTTTCCTTGGTAACTTTTGCCCGCTTGGTGCTTTTCTTTGAAGGTGCTGCAGCCGTAGTATTTTTTCTCTTTTTTGACCCATTACTTGCTTGTTTCTTTACTTTATCTTTGCTTGATGTTGGTTGTTCTTCATCATTATCGTCATCAACATCAATACTTTCTCCATAACTACCATTATATGCAAAATCTTTCATCGACAATCCTTTTGCAGCAACTTCAAATGCTTTCTCCAAAGCTTTACTAGTTTTCTTTGGTTTGATTTCTTGTAATTTTTCAACTGGTGCTTCTTGTAAATCTGATCCAAACAACCATTGATAAGTATCATCATGGAAAAATCTCACCAAATGGGGTGTTTCATCTTCATCTCCTTCCAGAAGAGCTTGATGCGATTTCGATTTTCTTTTTGATCTAGAACGCGGTTTTGAACGTGGTTTTTTGGTCAAGATGTTTTCTGGCGCAAAAGATTCAGAAATTATCATCGATGGCCAAGGTGGAAATCCTTTAACTTTTGATAAGACTGTTTTACCTGGTTCGAATATCGGCATATTGTTGGTGTGTTATTTAAGTACTTAATTTACTGTGTATGTCTGTTTCTATTTATAAGTTTATGTTGGGATGCCACCAATTTATACTATAGTAAGAGCAGAAAACAAGAGCGATAGAGAAAAAGTTTGGTTTTTTTTCTTGATTTTGAAATATTTTCCGTTGAATGGTTGGTTGAAGGTTTGATGCTAACAAACAAAAATAAATTGAAAAGAATCTTATTTATGTAAAGGAAACCTTTATTTTTTTTTTTTTTTGTTTTTTATTCTTTTTTTCATTTTCAACCTTTTTTTTTTTTTCTTTTTGAAAGCGCGTCATCGTTGGAAAAAACCGCCAAAAAAATACAAAACAAAAAAAAACAATAACAGACAATTATGGAAGTAATTTATCAATTTTTACATCAGACATCTTCACAGAGTATTATTCACAAAAGCTTGTTACGACACGAATATTATAATAAATCAAATTTTCACACAAAATAGGAAGGTTAATGAGTGGGGGGTTTTTTTTTTAAATCTGACAAACACAACACATTATATACAAAACAATTATCAACAAAAAAAAAAAAAAAAAATAAAAGAAAAATAGATTTAGATAAATAAAAGGAATAAAAACAAAAAATCATAGTAATAGACAGAAGAAAAGCCACTTAAGAATATATGTCTGACGAAATTACCCATTAATGATGATAAAAAGTATACAACAGCAACCTCTTGATTTTTCAAATTAGATTGATAATATATAATAGTATTAGTAATTCTAAATTCAGTGTATAATTTATGGTTTTGGTACGTGTAAGCTCTTAGAAATCATACCACATCCATGTACGAAAAATGCAAGCACCAATGGATGGAATTCGAAAAATGTAGCTTCAAACATCACACCAAGTGGCAAACCCAATTTTTCATCATACCATTCTTTATAAACAAGATAAGCCATCATAGCAACAAGAGACAAAGAAGTAGGTACTGGCAACCCTTCAAAATATTTGCTTTTGCCACTTTTGTCTTTTGGAATATTAGAAACAGTGACGTTAAATCTTGCCAATCTAGTCAATCCACAAAGAACAAAATAAGACAAAATAAGTACATCAAGGGTTGTTTGAAAACCAAGAGAGAATGCAACTGTAGCTGGAGCTACACAAAATGAAATGATATCAGCCAAAGAATCAAGTTCTTGGCCCATCAATGAAGATTTGTTACGCAAACGAGCAACACGGCCATCAAAGAAATCAAAAAATAATCCTAGTAAAATGAAAAAATGGGCTCTTTGAACATAATGAGATTTTCTGGTCACTGCAAACCTAAGACACGAGATAATCGAATAAAATCCTGAAAAACCATTAAGACATGTAATATAATCCGCCAATTGTAAAGATCTAGCCATGCTAAAATGACGGGTATCATTAATCAATTCCTCATATTCACTTTCTTTTGGGGGAGGTAATGGTGGCCCTTGTGAAAGAGAGAAGAGCGACGAAGAACGTTTCAAAAGTGTTGGTCTTTCTTCTTCTTCAAGGTCTGAAACTTCTTCAATGGCGGAGCTTTTGCCAATATCGACTATTTCTTCTGGGGTAGACATGTTTTTGATTCAAGAGTGATCAAATCTTGTAATAATTGTAAATAAGCCACAGAAAAATTTAACAGAGAAAATGAATCAATGAGAAAAAATTGGTTTACAATCTCTTTTTTTTTTTTTTTTTTTTTTTATTGATTTTATTTCAATTGAAAAGCAATCTCTAAAACAGGAATAGCATAGCACCCTTTTCCCGTCAGTTTGCATTGTTAAAAAATTCACTTTTTTTATTTTTATCTTTTTTTTTTTTTTTTTTTTTTTTTTTTTTTTTCGCAGTTATGTTTTTTTTTTCTCCCCCAAAAAGACCCAACATGAGGGGCTCTCCACGTTAAGCAGACTGATGCATGTGATCCTCCAAATCTTTTTTATTGTATTCTATAATTATAACATATTATAAATACGTGGTAAAGTATACACATTATCACTTACTTATTTCTAGTTTGTATTTTCTCCTCTTCTTACTTTCTCTTCAAAAAAGATGTACTTGCTAATATATTTTCAAAATCCTCCTTTTGAAAGATTACTACGTATCAAAATACATGACTAATTTGCGTGACAAAAGAGAAAAGAAATCAACAATATATTATTATCATCTTAATATAATAGTGAATGCAATGGCTCAAGCAAGTGATCAATTATGATCCCATACTAGAGAAAACTTTAATAAAATATACTTTGATTTTATATCTACACAACTTCCTTCAAAATATTCTTTAGAAAATAAAAATAAATAAATAAATAAACGTACATTAAATATCAGTAATTAACAGACCCAATCAATTAACAGAGTTTAATTATTCATTATCACTTTCCAAATCTTTGGCTTTTAACTTATCTTTCTTTTTATCTTTCTTCTCTTTTTTCTCCTTTTTATCTTTTTTCTCCTTTTTTTCTTTCTTTTCTTTCTTTCTTTTTATCTTTTCTTCATCGTCGTCGTTATCTCCATCATTATCCTCTCTTTTACGTTTAGATACTTTAACATAATCTTCTTCTTCTGGAGCAACAAAATCCTTGGCCTTTTCAGAGTCTCTTTCTATTTTTCTTTCTTCTTGTTTAGCTTTTTGATCTTCTAATTTCTTTGCTTGTTTTTGTTTTTTATTCAAGAAATATTCACCGCTTTCAATTTGTAAATCAATTTTACGAGGTGTTTGAGCAGGTGGAAATGGTGTGTAGACTTTATCTTTCTTCTTTTCATTGATCTTCTTTGGTTTCTTGCGCGCCACATTTCTTTTCTTGAAATTAGGCAAAAATCTTGACCAATCCTCTTCAGCCAATTCTGGTTTTTTGGCGAGCTCACGCTTGATCATTAATTCTTTAATATGATAAATTGGATGAATGTTACGCATACAATCATCAACAACTCTTCTAACATCTTTCAAACCTTTATATGGACCCATGGCACTAACAGTATTACCTTGAACCAAAATGTAACATTGCGTAAGTAATTCAAGCGCTTTCAATGTATTACCTTGAGGTCCAACAAGTCTTTGACGTCTTTTCACAAATCTTTCCTTATTGGAAACATTGCCACCAATCTTTATCACATCACAAGCAATATCATCTTCTAAAATTTTGACGGCTTGAGGAAATGGCACTGATCTAGCTAATAACTTGATCAAATCTCTCGCTTTGAAAACAGCATAAGGATCATATGTTTTCAAGGTTGTTTTGACAATCATAGAACCTTCGACTAAGTCCAATACACATGCAATGTTTTTTTTTTCAAGGGCTCTAGTAACTTCGGGCCAAATTTGTCTAAGATATTTTTCACGATATTTTGGAAATAATGTCACAAAAGATGATTCTTCAACAAAAGATTTACCGGAACTATTGTCTTTTTCGGTGAATTCATCGATCTTCCATTTATCTATATCTGGAGTATCCCAAGGCTTATCTTTATTATGTGTAGAAGGCATGTTATGATGATTATTTTAATACTGTATTCTACTTTTCCAAATAATAAATTTATCTTAAATGAAATAAAATTTTTTTTCCTCTTCCCTTTTTTTTTTTTTTTTTTTTTTTTTTTTTTTTTTTTTTTTTTTTTTCAAATCGCATCGCAAATTACTAAAAAACTCTCACTGCTAATGGTTCCAACAACTCGGTACCTTTGGGCAATCGATCGACAATCACTATTATATTGAAAAGCCTCTATTTATTACGACTCTATGCAACATATATATATATATATATATAAATCTATAAATCATTTTGGTATTTCATATATTGTTCAGTTTGTAAAACTTTATTAGCGGTATCGATATCAATATTTATATCTTCAATCAATGCTTCCACAGTGGTATAATCAAGTTCTGGTCGGATGTAACCCAAAATATTGAAAGTGATATTAGCACCATAAAAGTCTTCTTTAAACTTATGTAAAATGTGTATCTCAGCTGTTTTCTCTTTGTTTTGATAAAATGGGTTCCATCCAATCGACATCACATAAGGAAATGTTTGGCCTATTTCACTAGAATCAAGTTCATTACCATAATTGAACCTCACTTTTCTAGAAGTATGTTTATTTTCCTTTTTTACCTTCGATTCATCGCAATTTTTTTGTAATTTGCAAAATCCAAAATATACACCTGTATCTAGTTTCTTGAAGCTTTCACTCAACGTGTCAATAGGAGTGTTTGCAGTGGGAATACCCAAATCACTTGATCCTCTTCCAAACCCCGAAACGATATAACTATTTTCTTTTAACGGAAAAGGATCTTTGGGAGCATTAGGAATTTCTACTTCTGGTCTAACCATCATTAAAAATAAGTATAGTATAATTTTTGGTATTCTGTCTTGCGCTTCTGTTGCCTTCACTCTCTTTCACAATTCACGCTGTTATCTCAGATTTACTGCGATTTGAAACAAATTTGTATTTTTTTAACCACCTCCACGTGACTCCAACACAATAAAGTATTGACATACATCTCACCTCAAAGAAACAAAGTTTTCACCTGGATTACTAACTGATTGACATCTGAAATATAATTTTTGTTACGTATGAATTTTAAAAGTATTGGAATTTTATTAGGAACCAGTCTGGTGACTGATATTTCTAATTTAAATCTACACGTTGGAACTAGCATCTAATCATCAATTTGTGTTGAACGATCCGACTGTCCAGCTTCGAAGTTGATATAGTACCCTCAAAAAGATAAGTAATAGCAAAGAGAGACACAAAAAAGGAAAGAGAGAGAAAAAAAAAGGAAACAGACTTTATTTTTTATTTCTTTTGGTCTCATAAAGTAACCACATTTTCACCCTTTTCAATATATATATGAAGCCCAGTAATAATAACTGCAGCATTGTCACATAAAGTAGTCCTCAGGAGTTTGAAAATCTAAGCCTATACTTTCCGCAAATACTTTGTCACTATCACTAAAATCATTTTTTCTTCCGGCAGCATCACCAACAAATACGCTCTTATCCATATCTATAACTTCATTTGTTATCTTCAAATCCTTCAATAGATTTTCCCACATTCCTATATTTGGTTTTCTATTTTTCACAAAAGGATTTTCAAGAGATTCTTTATCTTGATATTTGGGGTCTTTTCTCAACGCCGCAGGAAGTTTTGGAGATGCATATAGAAATATATTTTTCGTTATTCCATCACATATAAGGCTCTGTAGTACCTTAGTCAACTTTGCTTTAAAGTTCATGAGTGATTTCGATTTTTCATCGTTAGCAACCACACCGCCCTGATTGGAAAAAATTACCAACAAGGAATTCTGTTCTTCTATTGTCGAGAGTTTTGTAATAACGTTGTTGTTGAACCATTTCCAATCATCTGGACCGGTAGAGAATTTACGGCCTGATTTAGTGTTGATTATTGTTCCATCAAGATCGAAACAATTTAAGATGAGTTTAGAGCCGTAAGAAAGTTTTTCAATTTCGAAATCAAGCTCTTTGGATCTGCATGTGATAAGATATGGTTTTATTGACCAAAGGAGTTGTGATGACTGTGAAGACGACTGTATGATTTTTGTTGCTTGCTGTTCATTTAGAGTGAGTGTTTTTGAAGATTTTTTAGCAACTCTGGTTTTTACTATTTTATTGCCATTACGGCTCACCAACTTCGATATATCAAGAGACATAATGCTGCAAACCTTACACACACACAACGTCTTGTTGCACAGATTTTTTCTCTTATTTCTTTCTTTTGTTTTTTCTTTGCAAAAAAACAGTAATAGCCTGCATATGTCTGCAATAGGGTGTATATACCACGAAACAAAAAGACCAAGGAAGAATAGTACTGAAAATTTCAAAGAATCAACAATTCTTACAATTGTTAAATTATATCGCTACACTTATAATATATCAATTTGTTCAAAATGAGCATCACATATAAAAATTATATGATAAACCCAATTGAGGGATAATGTATGGCACGATGGCTTACCCGGTGCTAATCTCATCTGTAGGTCAAAAAAAAAATAAAAAATTTTTTTTTTTTTTTTTTATTTTGAAATTTATATATGGATAGAATACTGTAAGAAGTGATTTGTGAAGTTAGCCAGGCAATTAGTGAAGAAAATATAGTGGAGAAGTCAGAAAAAAATGTCTTCCTTGGCTGGTCAATTAAACAATATTGCAGCACAAAGTGCTAGTACAGTTTTGGATAGAAAAAAAAGACAAAAACTTCATTCTACCTCATTAATATTTGAGCCAAAAGTTGCAGCTAGCCAAGATTTTCATTCCATTCTTTCTCAGTCTCTTGAAGCTTTAGAAGACCTTGAGGAAATCAACCCTAAGTTTGGAAGATTTAAATTTTCTCTTTTTTCAGAAACATCTATTTCTATTGACAGAAATGTTCAATCAAAAGAACAAGTAGAAGATTTGGATAACGCTATTGAAAGCTTTTTAGGATTGATTGGGCCATACTGGAACTCTCCTTTAAGTTACAATACAGTCGAATGGTTAATTCGTCGTTTCTATATACAAATTCATAATTCAGAGACATTTTTGCTTTCCATATTGCCTTATTTTTCAACTCCATTATTTGCAAAAGTTGTTGGTATAATTCCAAACTTGCCTCCTCTTTTCTCTTGGTTGGCAGGTGTGAAGAAAACAGGTCAGCAAGCTACTCGTGAATCAGTGATAAAAGGTGGTTTCAGTGACTTTGAATTCATCCAACTTTATTCAAATTACTTGAGTTCTCAAATAGAGAGGAAAACGGTATATCCAAATCAATTAATCTTCTATGTATCATCACTTGTCTCCAGTATTTCGAACAATGCCACAAATGAAGATTTCTTAGAAAAAGTAACCGGTACAACACTAAAGCTAACTGCGCAATTGTTGGCTACATCGAATTTAGAATGCCAAGTTGCAGCAAACACTGTTTTGGTTGTTCTTTCGGCCACATTGCCACTTTCCCAGGAAATCATTGACAATATATTTGAAGGAATTTGCACAAATCCAATCAACGCAAAAAGTGCAATCACTTCTATTTTCAAAATTTATCAATCTATACCTGGTAATCCAGAACCCCTTCCAGATTTAAACTTCAAATTATTTTTGCAAGTTTTGCTGAGAGATCAAGATAATAACTTTAAGAACTTAATACTAAATGATAATTCAGGTAGTCACAAATTGGTACTTTCTTTGATTAGAAGGATGATAGTGGATAATCAGTTTACAGGGATAAAAAACTTTGATGAAATTCTCGATCAAATAAAGTTAACAGCTGCTTCCAAAGCAGTATTGGTTCGTGACACCATCAAAAAGAGTTCTGATGTTTCTTTGGAAGACAAATCAGAATTAACCAAGTTTATTGAATATATATCAAAAGGCAATCAAAAACAGTTTACTAGAATTTTGAAGGATGACTTTAACTTGTCTATTGAAAATCTTGAAATGAACTTGCAATCGGTATTGCAAAGTTTGAAAATAGAAGAAATTGAAAATATAGAAGATAGTACTTTAAGCCTTGTGACTCCCTCAACATTCGATGCCCAAGAAAAAGCAAGCGTTGAAGAATCTATTAACAAGTTGTCACATAAAAAAGGTTCTTTACTTGTACTAAGTAAAGACGTCGACCTTGAGTTCAAAAAATTAGCACAAATTTTTACCAGAGCTTGTAAAGTTGGTTTATGCGATGAATTCTTGACAATCGTCTTCAAAGAATCTGAAATTTACGCAGTCACATTTCTTTTACGTCTTGCAGTGACCCCAGCTTACCCAGTCACTGCTAGAATTATGGCTTTAAATTTGACATTCCAAGCATTTGAGAAATTGAAAAGTGAATTCTTTTTAATGACTGTTTTTCCTTTGTTGGTGATCTTGTTGTCCGATTCTTCTGTATCAATTAGAGAAAAAGCTATTGAGTCATTAACAGTTTTGCAAAAAAACATCGCAATTGCTATTGCAGATGAAAAAATTGCTGAAAACTTGCTTCTCAATGAAGATATTTTTGGCCCAGATAGTGAATCAAAGCTCGTTGTACTCAGCCCAAAAGATTCCAGTAAAGTAATTGAAATATTGAATGAAAATAAAAACTTAATGATGATTGATAAAAGTCAAGTGTTTAAGATCTTTGAATCCTTGATATATTCAACTAAGAAACTTAATAATTTATTGCTAGCTTATTTAGCAGAAAATTCATCATTGATTGATATTCCATCAGTAAAAATTAATTTGATAAGATTAGTGAATATTGGAAGCAAAGTTGTGAAAAATTCTACTGCTTCCAGCTTCATTTTTGCTGATTTTTTGAATGGTTACCTCAATAGTAGGTCATTTTGGGTAGAAAAATGCGCAGAGGCTAAATTTGACTTCAAGTATTTTGAGGTCCAAGTGTTAAATTTATTGAATTTGGAAAAAAACCCAAAACAACCAGAATCTTTGAAAACCTCCATTATTACTTCTCTTACTTTCTTACAAAAGTCATTGAACTCAGCATATCAAGATTTGGTAGACTTGTCTGTCAAAAAACTCGTTGGCTGTTTCGCTGATTTGAAATTGGATTATCAAATAGCATTGGCTCAAAATATAATTGAAAGCTCAACTTCTGATGATGTTGAGGTGTTGTATGACGCTTTGGCCGTGCTTCAAAGTTTACCATGGACCACTGAAATTTTTATCAAGTTGTTTGGAAATTTTCAATTATACAAGAATAGTCAAAACAATGCAACTGGCGAGGCAAATATTGAAAATGTTGCCAAGAGAAGAAGACGTTCTTCAACAAGTACTAGACAAGCAATGAAGAAAACAGAAGTTACCAAATTAGCGGAAGTTCATTTGAAAAACATCATTACATTATTGGAAACCTATGAAAAGGTTGGTGTGAATTTGTTGCCTAACTCTGATTTGTTAATCAACTTGTTTAATTTATTATCTGATTTAGAAACATTAGGTGCTGACGGAAACTTGCCCGTTCTGTATGCTCAAGAATCGTTAGCCAACTGCTTAATTATCTGTGTTAGAAATAGCATAAAACACAAAGTCAAGTTGGAATCCAATTCTATCAGAGCTGATGTTTTGGTTTCCATTATCAGGTCCTCAAACTCTCCTCAATTGCAAAATAAGTTGCTTTTAGTAATTTCGGAATTGGCTATTTTGGAACCCGAATTTATCTTGCACTCAATCATGCCAATTTTCACCTTCATGGGTGCTTATACTGTCAAACAAGATGACGAATATTCTTCGTATGTAATTGAACAAACAATTTCTAAAGTTATCCCTGCTTTAGCCTTGAATGCATCTACGTCAGATAATCAATTAGAAGAAATCGAGTTCTTGTTGACTAGTTTCATTAGTGCTTTCAACCACATTCCAAGACATCGTCGTGTTAACTTATTTTCCACTTTGTCAACAATTTTGAAGCCTGAAAACTCTATTCATATTATCTTGTTTTTGATTGGTAAGCAATACTCCAAAGCGGCTCTGAAACACAAGTTTAACGAGTGTAAAATGTTGATTGATTTTGTTAAGTCATTGATGAGAAACTTTGATATTGCTGATCAATTACACTCAATTGAAAAATTTTTGGGAATTTGGTCTTTTATTCCAGACTCTGAAATTAACAAAGAAACCGATGAAGCATTGATCACCCAATTTAGAGTTAGACCTATTTTTGGCCTTGAATTCACAGAAATGACTAGTGTTGATTTGTTGTCATTGAAAAAGAATTTAATCAATTTCATTGATAGAAGTATTATTACTGATAGCGATAGCACTGCTCATAGCTTACCTTACTTAAAATTACAAGTTGCTACATTATTATTGGATCCAAGAGCCGACAAAGAATCAATTACAAGCTTATTGAATGTTTTTAATGATATTATCAAAACCATTTTAGTGGAATTGACTTCTGGTAAAAGAAAGGTTACTAATGAAGAAGATTCCTGTTTCGAGGTTTCAGCTAAAATCAATAGAAAATTTTACAAGTTGTTGAGTGATGTTTTGAGTTTGTTGCCTATCAACTTCTTTGTTGAATCAATAATTAAATTAACCGAATTGCCATACAGCGAAGAAAATGCAATTGTGATCTCTAATGTTATCTTTTTGTCTTCCAGACAATTTGAATTGGAAAACTCTGATAATGAAGTTGCCATTCAAAGTGGTGATAAATTATGTGATGTTTTAGTTGCAACTGTGGAAGACTATTGTAAAGCACCAAAACCTGAATTGCTTGAAATCATTCAAAACTCTTTAGATACTTTGAGTTCCTTAATTGACAAATTTCACCAAAGAATTAACAATGGACATATGTCTAATTTATTGAGTTTATTGACAAACGTGAACGATAAAAAAGTCAGCTTGATTAATAACTTTGAAATCCCAGAATTGATGATATCTTCATTGAATTTAATAAGCAATATTGTTTCAGTGATTGGCATCAAATGTATTGGTTTCCTTCCTAAGATCTTGCCTCCAAGTTTTGAGGTCTTTGAAAAGAGCAACTTATACCTCAAAAAGAAAAATGCTGAAATGATTGAAGAAGATGATGAAGATGATGAAGAATTGACTACTCATCAATTAATCGAAACTTCTGTTGCATTGATGTATTCTTGTATTATCAAGAAAATGCCACAAATTATTAGCATGAACTTGAATAAAATCTTACTTGAACTACTCAATATTAATTTGATAAAGAAAGAAATAAAATTATCAGTATTAAACATTATCTTCACTTATGTTGACTTGAAGACTTTGTTCAAATCCTTACTTCAAATCTGGGACTCTAAAGATTTCCAAAGAACTGAATCAACTACTGTTGGTCTATATTTGAACTTATTAACACAGACTATTGAAGGATTGGAAAGAACTGCGACAATAAGTTGTATTGGTATATTCTTGAAATTTATGATTTCATGTTTTGAGTTCATTAGAACCAATGATGAAAAGATTTTCAATAGAAATGCCATCACTAGAATCGAATCATTAATTTTCAACTGTGAGCTTCAATTTGTCATGAAATTGAATGACAAATCTTTTAGACCACTTTTTAGCTCGGCCACCAGCTGGGCGTTTGAAAATAATTCTTTCGAAACACCAGATGACTTTTTGAAAGTGTCAATTTTCATGAAATTTTTCAATAAATTGCAAGAAAACCTTAAATCAATAATTACAAGTTATTTCTCATATTTCATTGAACATATATATTCTTTGTTGAGCAAATTTTTGCAAAGCAAAAAAGCTGAAAGCAAAACGGAGCTTCTCACTAATGTTCAAAGGTTAGTGTTCATGTCTTTGGCATCCTCTTTTAGATATGATCAAGATGAATACTGGTCCGTAAATACCAGATTTGAAAAGATGTCTGTTGTCTTAACTGATCAATTAGTAGTTACAGATGCGAAAGTTGGTAAACACTTGATCAAAGCTGTGTCTACTTTTGCCGTGAAAAACAGTAAGGTTCCTGAACATAATAAAGATTTGAACAAATTGTTGATCAACCATTTGAAAGTTGATTGTTCGGCTCAAGAAAAATTCTTGGCCATTAAAATTTTTGAGCAAATTTACGTCAAGGTGGGCTCGAACTGGTTAAGCTTATTACCACAATTGGTTCCATTGATTGCTGAATTGTTGGAAGATGATGAAGAGAAAATTGAAATGGAAGTTAGAAGCGGCTTGGTTAAGGTAATTGAAGATGTTCTTGGTGAAAGTTTGGACAAATATTTGGTATGATTTCATGAAAATTGGAATTTTATTCATTTTTCGGCTTTGTGAAATCCTCTTTTTCATCCAAAAATTATTCTGCGTCGAAATGTTTAGGTGAATTGCATTGAGGGAGGGGTTTTTTTTTTCTTATTTACTTATTATTATTACTTTAATTTTTTTAGTATTTTTCATTAGTTATTTTGTTTATAAAAACATTTATGTTGTATAATAGAAAATTATTTGGCTTCACAAATTAGTTACATATTCTGTCCCACTAACATATGGTACATGTATTCCCCATATAAGGCATTCAGAACCTTTCTTTCATGTGGTGCATTTAGTAGTGTCGGGTAAATGTTTTCTTCAATTATTCTTTTTTTTTCAGCTTTTTTTTTTTATTTTTTTTTTTTCATTAAAGATCAATTATATGTGATTGCACAACCTAATAATTGATCATAAGAAACTTGGTTAGTGTAGACCTTTGAAACGAAAAATATCTGACATGTCTCTTGTTCATTTAGCTAATGTGTGCGCACACTTGAAAAATTGCACCATGGTAAAACATAGTGTCGCCAAGATCCCTCTTTCAAGGCTACATTTGAACCTTTCATTCCATTTATACAAACAAGGCTTTATCTCTGCTTTACAAAAAGGGTCAGTCGTCTCACCAGATGATCCAAATAATCAACCTGAAGTAACACCGGACAATGTTTCTACAAGAAAATTGTGGTTAACTTTGAAATATAGAAATAATAAACCAGTATTGAGTCACATATCGCTAGTGTCAAAACCAAATTTGAAAATTGAATTGAGCAACACAGAAATAAAAGCTTTGGCTTCTGGCCTTTATGTTAGAAAAATTAAACCTCTTCAGCCAGCTGAAACTATATTGGTGAAGGCTGATAATGGAGAAATTCTTGATTTGCAACAAGCCGCTGCAAAGAACTTTGGTGGTATGCCACTTTGCAGATTCAGATGAGCTTTTATTGAAAAAAATCAAAAAAGAAAAAGAAAATAAATTATCTCTATTAACACAAAGAAAAACTAGGAAAAAATATAATAAAAGGAAAGAAAAAAAAAATAAAAAGAAAAATTAATAATAAAGAAAGTTGTCACATGTCATACTGAAGTTGTGTCTTTCAACTATATTATCTAGATTCTAACTGGAATTACTTACTTGTATATATATACTTAAGACATGCTTAACTTTTGGAAGTTTTATTTTTGTTTCTTGCGTAAGATTATGATTGGTAAATATGAAAAAAAAAAATCGTTCGCTTTTACAATGAGAGTTCATAACTATGTTGTCGTTGATAAAAAATATTAAAACGTATAGGTTATAATTGATACTGGACTTCAGGAATTAGATTTCAACAACAGGCCCAACGCCAACAGATCTCCATTGTCTCATATCCAAAATCCAATCTTTTGATTGCTCCAAAATCCTGGTTTTGAGTTCTTCATAACTAGGAGTAGAAGTACTATTTGACAGCATAGGAAAAGCTATACTTTGCGTGTCATAATGTGCTTGATATTGATCGTATTGTGCTACATAAGATGGGTATAACGGTTTGAGTTTACCAGCAGTGCCAGTGGTCACAGGAGATAAAGAAATCTCTCTTGAATCCTCATCATAATCTGAGTCACCAGGCAAATCCATTTGTCTTTTCAATAATTTGGATTGTAAGTGGCTTACTTTTTCTTTTAGGCTTTGAATCTCGCTTAATAAATTCATTTTCTCTGATTTGTACAGCTCAATATCCTTATTGTAAACTTTCAATTTTGATTGTAAATCAAGAATCAAGGAGTCTTTATCGAAATCATTTTCAGAACCAGGTGACAAACCAGTAGTAGGAGAGTATTGGGATTCTGGTTTTGGAGGCTCTGCATTGATGTCTATGCTGTTGAAAAAATCATCCAAGTCACCAGATTTGTCATCAGACTTGAAAAGTTCATCCATTCTTTGATCAATTTCATTTTGTGATTCGCCGTGGTTCAATGCTAAGAAAGTAAGAGATTCATTGAGCTCATCCACCTTTTGACGATCTTCTGGGGCTGCTTCTACATCATCAGAAGCTTGGTTTGATTTTTCATTCTCTCCAATCTCTATTATAGCGCCACCTTCAAGTTTGTCATGCATAGTTTTTTCATCTTCAGCTTTAAGTTCTATATTCTCGATATTTATTTTATCTCCTTGTTTTTCACTATTTTGTTCGAGTTTTTGTATAGATTCATCTTTTTGATCCTCCTTAACAGTGCTATCATCTTCTGCTGCCGTACTTTCTGGTTCAGGTTTTTCCTTTGCCTCTTTTTTTTTCTTCTCCAATTTTTTTTTCTTTTGTTTCTTCAATTTTTCAAACTACATCAATTGTTATTAGTATGACTTTCATTTGAACATGGTTGATTGCTTAATAACATACGTACTTTTTTTCTAGCAGCTTCAAGCTTTTCTTCTTTAGACAACTCTTCAGCGGTCTTGTCCACAGAATTAACATCAACCTCTTGTTCTTTGTCAGACATAATCAATAGTAACACTAAAAATTACAATTAATAATGTAAATGCTTCAAAGAAAATCAATAAATACTTTTCTTTTGATTATTTGACACACTCAATGCAAAACACCTTTAGAGTAGAGGCTTTAGCGTTTGTTTGGTTTTTCCCTCCTATCTATCTTCCTGGCACGATCGGTGCTACTTAACCATACGACCCCATCTAGGAAAATAAAAATCATCAAAAAAAAAAATGTTAGATAGTTTAAATTCCTCGTTTGGTCCAAATATATAATACTGCTGTGAAGTTTTTAAATAATATAAATATATATATATATATATATATATATATATATATAATATACACATACACATACACAATCACATACACAATCACATACACAATCACATACACAATCACATACACAATCACTCACTCACTCACACAAAAGGAAAAAATCAAAAAAAAAAGAGAAAAAATCAAAACAAAATAAAAGAGATTAGACTGAAGATTAGATAATTTAAAAATGACGAGAGGCAATCAAAGAGAAAAGGCTAGAGAAAAGGCCATGAAAAAACAACAGCAGCAAAAAAAAAAACAAAGTGGTGATCCAAAAAAAAGATTGGAAGCTGACGCCGAAAAATTAAGAGCCAAGCAAGCTGCCGGTAAGTTAAATATGTATAATAATTAACGATCAGAACATTTACGTAAGATTATGAATTACGTATACTTGTACGACTTGGTTGAGGATACTAACAGAGCTGTAATATAGCTGATGAAAGGAAAGCTGCGCTAGCCGCTGGACAAACTAAGAAGTAATGGAAAACGGTTTTACGTTTGTGTTTCAACAATTCGGGGGCATATTTTTGCTCATTATCCTTGGGATTGGGATTTGATATTTTGTGATATTATTAAGCAGATCGGCGAGTGTAACAATATCTTATTCAAGATTTATTGTGTTTTTTTTTTTTTTGTTTGGCAAAAGTTTCAATCTTGTTTTCAATAGCGCTCTTTCTTTCTTTCTTTCTTACATATAAACATACCCCAAGAAAGAAAGAACCCAAAAAACAAATAAAATGAGGCGAGACGAAATTAAAAGAAAATTGAAATGAAAAGAAAAAAAAAAAAAAAAAAAAAAAAAGAAAACGATACAAAAAGTACAAAATCTTGATAATTCAGTTCTTTTAAATCAAGAAAGTCAAAATTTTCACCCTCAGTTTTTTTTCGCCCCTCCAAAACTCGAGAATCCCATATGTTGTAGCACATCATTGTTAGAGTCATCATTCTTTTCTTTCATACCAATTAAATTATTTTTCCTTTTCTTATCTAATTTCTTTTGTTTTTTTCTTGCGGTCTCTTGTTCATCAAATTTTTTTCTTTCTTCAATTCTTTTCTTCAAATTAAAAACTTCCAAGTCATTTTCTTTTTCATTTTCCCGCATCTTGGTTTCATAAAGAGTTTTTATCTTCTTCCTTACATCTTCTAAAGTAATGTTTTGGCTCAAGTTCTTTGTTCTGAATTCTGATTTTTCTAAATGCCTTGTAGAATTAATATGATTCAAAAAACTAAGATTATCTTTGAAAGTCAAATTACAAACCTCACAGTAAAACCCTGAGCTCTTTCCCTTGTGCACTGATGTTGAAGTTGTTTGATCGATAAGCTGCACCTTGTTTAAATTCGATGAAAAATTAATATTGACTTTTCTCTTCGTGATATCCTTTTTTTCAACATCCTGGTTCAACAGTTCTTTCGCAGTTTTCCTGTTATTGTAGGCTACTTTAGCATATGCTTCCTTATTCCAAGTTTTGCGGCCGTAAGAGTTTAGTGAAGTTAACAGTTCTTTATCTGACATTTAAAATAATTATCTACTAAATTTTTAGAATGAATGGATAAGTATTAGAGATGTTTGCAATTTTTGAAGTATGGAGGATTTAAAAAAAATAAAATAAAAATAAAGAAAAAATAAATAAAGATCAATTACTTTATTATAATCATATAGTCACGTGCCATAAAAAGAAAATATTTACACACAAAATTTTCAGTAGGAAAAAAAATGTCGAAAAAAAAAAAAAAAATTCTTTCAGTTACAATATATCATTAACTGAATTGAAATTTATATGGAACCTAGCCAATAGATATCATAGATTAAGTAATAAGAAAAAAAAAAAAAAAAGGAAAATGAGACCTATATTGTTGAAAGGGCATGAAAGATCTCTTACTCAAGTAAAATTCAATAGAGAAGGTGATCTTATCTTTTCTGTGGCAAAGGATAAAGTTGCATCTATTTGGTATTCATTCAATGGTGAAAGATTGGGAACTTTTGAAGGTCACAAAGGTACTATTTGGACCATCGATGTGTCAGCAGACAGTGATTTAGCTATCACAGGTTCTGCTGATTTCAGTGCTAAATTATGGAAAGTGAAAACAGGTGAATGTTTATTCACTTGGGATTTCGATACACCTGTTAGAAGAGTCGAATTTAATCCAGGCAAAGATGAAATTCTTTTTGTCACCGATCAATTAATGGGTCACACTGGTACAATTTGTACTTTCCCATTAAATAAAGAAAATCCAAAGGAACAAACTACCGAACCAACTTTGAAAATACTCACCAGAGAAGGCTTTGAAAAAGCTATGTTGGCTGGATACTCTTATGGTTCTAAATATATAATCGCTGGTCATAACGACGGTATGGTATCTAAATATGATGCTGAAACCGGTAAATTTATTGCCTCTGAAAAACTTCATGAAAAACAAGTTACTGATTTACAATTCTCTGAAGATAGAACATATTTCATAACATCATCAAAAGATAAAAGTGCTAAATTGATCGAAACAGATACCTTAAAAGTTCTCAAAGCTTTTGAGACTGAAACCCCAATGAATTCTGCTGCTATTACACCACTTAAAGATTTTGTTATTATTGGAGGTGGTCAAGAAGCAAGAGATGTTACCACTACTAGTGCTAGACAAGGTAAATTCGAAGCTAGATTCTACCACAAAATTTTCGAAGACGAAATTGGTAGAGTTGCTGGCCATTTCGGTCCTCTCAATTATATTGCTGTTCATCCAAACGGTATTGGTTATGCCTCTGGTGCGGAAGATGGTTATATTAGATTGCATTATTTTGAAAAGTCATACTTTGATTTTAAGTATGATGTTGAACTTACTGCTAATTCCAATTTAGTTTAGAGATGATTGTGTATGTGGATATATGTTTCTTTTTTTTTTGTTTTGTTTTCTTTATTTTATAATTTATAAATTATTACTAAAAAATTATTGTATTTTTACCTATTGGTTGAAACACAATTGTCAACCAATGTGTTTGATTTGAAAAAGTATAAACCATTAATGGATAATGCCAACTTATTAGAAATTTTCAGTGGATGTTAGATATAGATATGTTTTTATACCACACACATAAAAATAAAATAAAATAAGACACAATAAGATAAAAAAAAAAATGGAGAATGTACACTTATAAGTGAAAATATTCAAAATAGTGCTATTTACATGTACAACAGATTATCTATTCCTGTATTATATTATTGAGCTGAGTTAAGTCTTGAAGCTTTTCAACCTTTTTGACTGTCTGATAATAGTTCATCACATCGTCTTTCTCAGCATCAAATGTCAATAATTTTTTGACGGTTGCGACCTTTTCCTCAAATTTAATGGATTCTTCAATTGAAATAGGGAAACCAACAATTAGAAAATTATCAATATTTTCAGTTTGTTTTATATACTGCAATTTATCACCAAGAATCGAGGTTAAAGTACCTGTCGGTATCTTCCCTTTAGTTGCTTCACATTCGATTAACAATGCACCATATTTTGAGTTTTTCTCTTTCTTTTCTTCTTCTATGAAATCATTAATATTAACGACTTTTATATTATTGGCAAGTTTCTTAATCTTTTTTTCCGAGACTTGTGTTTCATTCGCCTTTGGTAATAAAAAGATATTAACACTTTTTTCATCGGGAAACAATTTCACTTTTCTTTTGATCCCAGCTTGAACTATCTTATTGTATTCATCTTCACTCACATTGTTTTTTGGCTTGTTTTTGTCCATCCCTAAAATCGCCAAATGTAAAATACCATAACTAGAAACACCCAAGATCAAAAACTTTTTGAATCCAAGACCTTCAGATTTATTTCCAGAAGATCCTTTTGAAGCACTATATGGTCGACATTGTGATTTGGAAAATACTGCCGACTTTGATGCTTCAAAAAAAAATAATCCGTTGGTGCTTTTACGAGGAAAAGACTTTGAAAAATGAGAGCTTAAACTTCTCAACATGCTTATTTTATAATTTGTATTGTAGTATATTATTGGAGACACTCCTTTTGCAATCATTCTTCATGTTAAAGTCGATAGCTTGAATCTTTTCACATAATTTTTCGCTACATGATCACGTACTCGAGTATCAGTGTTAGCGGCACTTGCGTGTGCCGATATTTATGATTCTGCACGGCCTAAACATGAACATTTTGTAATGCCGTCTATACTTCTAGCAATCTCAAGACCCCAAAATTTTTATAAGTTTCCTTGCAAAAGATCGTGTCTAAGTTTTCAGAGCTACACAAATTTATGCAAATTATTTACTTGTGCTCGAAACATATGCTGCAGAAGAACCAGTGGGATTTCCTGTTGCAAGATAAACAAAAGGCTCAGTATTTCTGCTACCTCATCAAGAGAAAATTATCTGGAGGAAAAGGAGGTTGCCCAGAAATCTAAAGCTTAAAATAAATCGATGAGGTATAATAATAAAACCCCTTAAAAAAGACCAATAGCCCTCAATTGTATTTAATGAATTGTTTTTAGTCCTTTTGTAAATAGTCAAAATATTCGATTTTCCATATTTCAACTTCTTTTTCGTTAATAAATACTAGTAAGCCATAAATATCCCCCTTTTCCCCCCTTCCAAGTGTACAAAGTCTTCTACTCTAATAAAGTTCCAAAGTTATCGTAATTCATTGCTATCGTTTTCTTATTGATTCTATTGTCATATCCTAATGTTTATTTTGTTTATTTATTTTGTGTGCAAAAATGTTCGCCTTGGATAGCCTAACCTGTATTTTACGTTGCAGAAATGCTAAAAAGCAAAATAAGCCAAGCAGTAGTGAAATAATCATCTACTATTGAAGAAAAAGAAAAAAAAATAAGAAAAAAAGAAAAAGAAAAAGATTTAAAGTCAAACAGCTTACCATATTTTTCTTTGCCGCTGAAACCAAATAAGATGTGTCAAAAAGGAAGGAATAATTGGAAGACCTTTATCATTCATTTATAGCAACAGTCGATGGTTTTTGAATAAATGCTCATAAATTCTATCAAGAACTTCTTTGACGTATAAAGGCTCATCACTTCTGTAGTGAACACATTGGGTAGTCAAATAACCAGTAGTTTATCCCTTTTTTGTTTTTTCAAAGAATTCATCAAATTCCATTTCTTGTCTTTATTGACCATATCTAAAAAAAGAAATATCAACTTTTTTTTCAACTTGAACATGATATTTTTCACTCTCCGGTTTTTCTAAAAAATCAACAATATTGGAGGAAAGAGAATTAGAAACTTCAAAATTTGGTATTAAACCATCATTCACTGCTGGTTTTTTGATTTTTTAGCATCAAAACTGATGACCCAGATTTGGGTATATTTGTGGTCATTGTGGTTAATCATTGATAATTACATTAATTTTTCAAATGTTTTATAAAAAAATAATTGAATTTTCTTTTTTACTAGACACTAACACTTACGTAGCAAAAATTGGTAATATCATAACGAGGAGTTAGTAAAAAAATGGATACACTAGGGCAATGAATAGACCCTTAGTGTATAGATATGAATAGAAAAGTAGCAAAATGAATATTTATTGGATGTGAAAAAAAAAAAAAAAAAAAAAAAAAAAAATCAAAGTTGCCTAAATATTTTCATTTCTGATTGGAGTAATTTAGCATTATAGCAAAGCTTACAAAATTCAAAATCGATTAAGATTGCTTTGCCTTCTAAAAACATACTATTATCCCTTGAAACATTTCCATGCAGTATATTTAGTTCATGGAGTTTTTTAAAGGTTGCTATGATGTCTTTTTTGATGACTTCTTCATTTTTTTTTTTTTTTTTTGTTATCGTCAAGTTTTCATCCCAAAAATCCAATTTTTTCAATATAAAAAGATTAATAAAAAGAGGGTTAAATAAAACTGAAATAATTGTTGAACCCACAAAAAATTGGTTTAACAATATGTGGATAACCTTTTCTATCGAGTAGATTATAAAATTTTAATTCATTATTAAAAACTCTGACGTTTTTTTGAAACTCTTCTTGTAGTTCGTTGTACTCAGAAGGAAATATTTTATCAAATGCTTCATGGTGTTGCATTTGGTTATCCTCATCAATTGATTTCATAAACATGACATTGGCAATTTTAAAAATTAGCAATCATCATTTAGATCTCTAAACCCAACAATCTCATGGAGTTCGGATATTCCTCTGTGGGTAGTTTCAACTTATGAGAAGCTGTAGTTATGCTACATAAGCAAATTTGCAGTATCAAGTTTAAAATCATCATAAATTGGTCTTGTAGACAACTCAGAATCATTTTGCGCTCTTTCTATGCATTCACTGCTATCAATTGACGATGATACTAATGATCCTGGATGACTATCAATAGAAAAGATCGATGACGAGCATGCAGCTGGTGAAAAAATAATATCGACCTTCTGAAAAGTTTTTATTGATTTTCTAAAACTTTTAATTTCTTCAATTTCTGTCTTTGGAATAGAAAGGTAGTTAAGGGTACGTTGAAGGAATGAGGGTGTACAATTTAAATCGAATGTCGTGCAAAGACATTCGATAGTATCAGGTCTGTTAGTAGACGAGCTTCTCAAATTATTTCTTCTTCAACGCCATCATCATCATCAATTAATTCTTGAACATATTCTTCAATAACTTCCTTAATTTTTGAGTCTAAATTTTTCAAATTAATGAAAAGATATTGTGTTACTCCAGTTTTTCAGCTTTTGAATTCAACGAATCCTGTATGGAGGATAACATTATAATTCACTCTATAGCCTGTCAGTAAACCGGGTTAAAGAGGCACGCCGATTCCAGCAAAACCTTGTTGATCTGCGAAAAAACCAGATAGCAATTACGGATATGAATTTATGTCTTGTTTACTAACAAGGTGTTGATGTATTGATTTGCTTTCAAGTAACATGTCTAAAGCATCTTCAGCATATAGTTGATAATTATACTCAATAATTGGACTTTAAGGATTTTCCACCACTTCTTCATAGTGGTGTTGAATAGAAAACTCCTTTCGATATCTAAACTCCGCCTTTGCAACCAGGCTAGCTACCACTAAATCTTCTCGATATCCCTCTTTGTCAATGATACTTTCTGTAGCATTATCCAAATTAATCTCTTTGAAAGTGCAAAAAAGGTCAATGAATTCCTCATTGCTAGTAAACTCCAATTTAGTAATGAATTTTTTCATTTGATTTAAATGTGTGATAGTGAATCTGAACAGAATATCTCCAATATTTACTTCCAAAACCTTATTTTCAAAAATTTTTGTGAGTTGAAGAATTATTTATAGAGCTGATGGCAATATTATTCCCAGTCTGTATTTCAAGTGCAATCTAGGAAGGTGGAGTAGCTCCTCTAACTCTTCTTTCAACATTGTTGTTTTTGTTAATAAAAAATATGTTTTCGATAATTTGAGACTCAAGCTGAGATTTTTTCCCATTTCAAGAAAACTATAGGCTAATACAACAAATCAATATTTTTTAATTTTCCGTGCTATAATTTTCTGGAGCTTTTATGTATAAAAACTCCTTCATATGTATGTTGAAGGAAAAAGGAGTGAGGAATTTGCAGCTTTTGCGGGGGTAAAAATGTAGTTGAAACCGATTATGGTAGAAATGGTTCATTAAAGGATCAATAGGATTGATTATTTTTTTTTGAAATTTACAGAGGTGCAAAATTATTGCTGTGAAATAAACATAAAAAAACTTTTTTGAGTAGAAAATTGAAAAAGTTATAGTATAGAAAATTATAGTGGGTAAGTGTAATTTTTTTTTTTTTTTTTTTATTATATGACTTAAGATGATCAAACCCCCTCATCCATCACCGCCATTTCTTCCAACAGCCCTTCCCATCTCCAATTTTATCACAGTGGTTTTGTCTATATAACTAAAATGAAAATGCATTAATGCCTAAAAAATGGGATCTTTTTAGTGAGTATAAATCTCACACTGTCTCCTAACCTTCGTTTTTTCATCCTATTCTTTAAGTTTTTTGCTTTTGACCTTTGTTTTAATTTTACTTTCTCCAAACCGGTTTTATTTTTGTTCATCACACAGATTTTTCCTTTTCTTTTTCTCTTTTTCTCTTTTTCTTTATTGCTTTTTTTTCTTTATAACTGTTCCTCTTCTGTTCTAGAGCAGTTCGTCTTACAAAGACTTTTCTTAAGAGAGATTGGTTTCTATTACCAATACATGCTTAATTAATTATATGCAAAAAAATAAATAAAGAAAATGAAAATAAATCGCTTTAGACAGGGAAAAATACTCCAAAAACGAGTGTTGCTATATACAAGCAAATATTTGCACCACTTTAAAATCTACAAAGGCATGCTAGAAATTCATAAGAGTGATGTTTTTGATTTGCGAATCAGGTACTTTGTTCGAAGAAAATTTTATTTAAAATAGAAAGAAGCTAGATTTTTAATGACAATTCAGTAGTGAGACAGCCACGCGCACCTGAGATTTTTCTTGCAGTTGAAAGTTGAGCTTTGAGTTTTGAAAAGAATAAATCAAAAAAAAATTATTTTTTTAACTCAAAACTAGAAGAAAAGACAATCTCAATAGTAAGTAGGTATTTTTCTTGATTCTTTTTTTTTTTTTTTTTTTTTTTTTTTTTTTATCCTCTTCCTTTCTATAAATTTTATATTCACACACAAGTGTGATGTTGCTTTCAAAGGTTTTATTTTATAGAAAATTTTGCGAGCCATGCATATACATACATAAGTGTACGTAAAAAACTAGTTGATACAGGAGGATGCATACAAAGTGGTCAATTTTTCTCCCTAAAAAATGTTTATGGAAAAAATGAAACCCTTTTGAGAATTTTGTTCTGCTTTTTTTTTTTTTTTTTTTTTATTTTTTTTTAGTCCTCACACTGATTTCTTTTTTTCCACTTCCAATCCATCTTTTCTGATACTGTTCTATCTTTTGATTTGCCCAGTGTTATCAGGCTAAACCTACATATCTCTTCCTTCATTTACTATCATCCTAAAGGTTACTAAAAATCTTTTTGATTGAATAAGCTGTAGTCTAAAAACTTTCCCTTCAATTTTTTATTATTACAGCATATGAACTGTCGAAAATAATACGACGAAGATAGAAAAATAAATAAAATAAAAAAAAATTTGGCCAACACACGGAAGACCACTGGGAGAGAGTAAAGAAATACAAAATTCTTCAGTTATATTGATATTGGAGGTACATATAGAACGATACTTCTGGAAAACAACTATTCAAGTCAAAGGAATAAATAGCAAAAGTTCTTGGTTTCCCAGCGCGTCATACTGGAATTAGATAAAAGCTGATAAATTAAACTGATGTTTTGCTAACAGTAATTCTTCCTCACATTCAAACACATTCATTCGTTTCGTTTTAACTAGTATCAATAATTTTCATTCGTTTTTAAACTTTTCGCTCTTTTTTTGTCAATTTAATTATCGCATCATACTTGTTTAGTCACTCATTACTTGAATTACTGTGAATAATATTTCAATGTCAACTGATTCACCACATAGAACAGCAAACGCGCCTCCAAGAAATGAAAATCTGGTGCCAGTCTCACCATCAATTAAAGATAAATTCAAGTCAATAATATCCAAAGCTTCTCAAAGAAATAGCACAGCTTCCTTCAATTCATCAATCTCCAAACAAAAAGGGTTTGAGGTCATAAATTATGCAAAGCCAAGCTCAAATGATATACAAACGGCAGATGAGGAGCAAAACAAAAGACAATCCACATCAACTTATCTATCAGAAAGTAGCATTGAGGTTTCTGGGTTTTCACCTAAACCACCAAGCGCTATAATTGATGGTGATGATGAATATGAATATTACAAATATTATTATAATTATCAACAACAACCACATCAAGGTACAGTGTCTCATATGGTAGAAAATTTCGATAGTAGTGGATCATCGAAAGCTCCAAGCGAAAATTCACCACAGGCCAAAGGGAGTCCTCACTCAAAGATACATAGTCTTAAGGAAGAACCAATACTTGAAGAAACTTTAAGCGTATCGCCATCCCAAAAACTAAATATGGAAAATACTACCATGGAAATTGAGTCACCAGAAAGCCATAGATTAAGTGATGATGAAGCAATTGAAAGACAAAAAGAAGAAGATGAAAGAGTGGATTTCAGACGACACTTCAAACAAACCTCAAGCACCACTGACGTTCAAGTTAAAAGAAACTCAATACCTCAATCATCTTTGAGTATTACAAGCACTGTAAATGAAAGTTTTCATTCTGCAGTCAGTATATTAAGTGCTTCTCCAAAAATTGGGTTGCAAAACTCTGCCCTTCCGAAGGAAAAATCTTTAGGAATTCCGATGAACTCAAACAATGGAAGAACTTCACTAAGAAACATGTATTCTTCATATTTGAGTACTCCTCCTGACAATGGCCCTCGTGGTTCTGTTAACAGTGGTCTGAGCTACCACAACAGTGCAACTGACTTTAACTCAAAGAGAAACACAGCTTCTTCAAGTTTAATGGCGGCAATGAATGCCCAAATTATTGAAAATAATCAGCACAACTCTTACTCGACAATATCTCTTAAAAATGAAAGTGATGTGACTCAAAGGGAAAGCTATTCCCAATCCTTGGCATCAACAGATGTCAATGATACTAATGCTACTGTTGCCTATTCTTCTGGAGCCTTAACCTCGCATTCCAGATCAACCACTCATTCAAGATCGAAGAGTACAAGTACGTTATCTTCGAAAGAGATCAATAATAAAAAGCGCGCATCAGCAATATCCGAAAACGCAATTGGAAATAGCTCTATCAATAGGTTATCTCAAAGTTTCTTTTTTGAAAGTGAGGAGCCGATCACAGATTCCAATCTTCGAAGCCTAGGAGAAGAAAGACTAAAGGATTCTGAATCAGATCTTTCAACAAAATCAGGTAGCAAAAGAAGTTCTAATATCTATAGTAAAGCTCAAACAAAATTCCCAATGTTGTCATCAAGCAGCGCTGGGGCCACGACTCCAAGAGAAACTAAATTCAGAGATACTGTTACTACAAGCTATACATACAATTCATCTAATTATGGAAGCAATTTCAGATCATCATATCAGACTTATAACACTAATGTCACTTCACCAACTGAAACTTTCATTTCCAAGCCGCCAATGATGAGCAGAGTTGAAGATAAGGAAAGTAAATTTGACTCTTTCGATAGAAAATTGCAGGAACTACAAACTGGTCTTGAGAATCCAAATATTGATACCGATGATGAGAACTTTGAAAGCATTGACCCAAGTCCTGAGGAAAATGATAATACCAACATGAAATCTGTCTTCGTTCCTCCATATTTAAACAACGCTGCTCACACTCAATCAAGTAGTTTTTCGTCAAAAGGTCAACATAGCTCGAAATCATCAAAATCAGCCAATAACCTTGGGTTTGCAGCATTTGGTACAGCTGTTCCTTCACCTACTAACCCGACAGTCGCAGCAAATCAAGCTGTGATTAACGGTGACTCTTCCAGCTTTTTAGATAATAATAAGAAGCTTTTTATCAAACCGATCTCTTATCAACAACTTCATGGTAAGCGTGAAGTTTCAAAAGTTAGAACAGCGAATAATAGCATTTTGGTAAACCCAAATATAAGAGTCCCACAAGAACTGAACTATGAGGTTGGAATCCAACAACCTAACTTCAGCTCTCCTGATATCGAACCGAAACCTCAAAGCAATATATCCCCTATTTCTCCATATACACCTTTCTCTATCCAAAAAAACAAATATATCAAATCCATATATGATATTCCTGTGGATCATGCAAAAGACTCCTTGCGTGAATCAACATACTCAATGAGCCGTGGAAGCAAGTTTAAATCTACTACTAAATTAAGAAGCTTCAACTTAAAGCCTTCAATTCATAGCGAGAACTCGGAGGCATCTGAACTTCCTTGGGATAACGAAAAATTTGCAAGCAGAGCCCCATTACCTAGTTTTAATGTTTGTTCACCTAATATGGCTATTTTGTTACTCCTCGTTGGTATTTTTGTTCCACCTTTATACTTGGTCATGTGTTTTGGGTTCTTGGATTCCTCAGTCGGTTATATTCCGAGAAATTATAAAATTACAGCAGCCGGGTTGTCAATTTTTGTTACAGTATTGAGTATTGTGGGAATTTGTGTTGGTTTTGGTGTCGGTGTGGCTTAGAGTCTATCTAGATAAAAATAAAAAAAATTATAAAAACATAAAAAAAAACAGGAATTGGGACAATCAGTTCCTACTCTGGCATTCATATTCAAAGAGTGAATGTCGATTTTCTACATTTGATTTTGGCTTTCCAAAATTGTTTATATTTGGCTCTTCTTTTGTAATGATAATTTTTTTTGGCTACCCATTAACTTTTTTCTCTTTTTTTCTTTTAATTTCGTTGCCCGTTGTTACAGTTATCTCCTATTAAATTTTCTTCCATACCGAGTCTTCTTTTTTAACTTCAAATTCGCTTATCCTCACCTCACTATCAGTTTCATTTCCCTTTTTTAGATTTTTTTTTTTTTTTTTTTTTTTTTTTTTTTTTTTTTTTTTTTTTTTTTTTTTTTTTTTTTTTTTTTT
>JASTUB010000199.1:0-29099 GCA_031124825.1 Saccharomycopsis vini
TTTTTTTTTTTTTTTTTTTTTTTTTTTTTTTTTTTTTTTTTTTTTTTTTTTTTTTTTTTTTTTTTTTTCTTATTTTGAGTGAAAAAAAAACTTGGCAAGGAGGAAAAAAAAAAGAACATATAAACTCCCTGATTCCTGAATTTGAAATTTGAATTTTTATCATTTTTACACTTGCTTTTCATTAAGATTGAATATCTTACTACAATTATCATCCAATCACATATATACTTAAACAAAATGGTCCAACCACAAGAACCTGAATTCGAACAAGCTTTTAACGAAATTGCTTCTACTCTTAGAGCTTCCACTTTATTCAAACAACATCCAGAATATGAAAAAGCCTTGGAAGTTGTCTCTATTCCAGAACGTATCATCCAATTCAGAGTTGTTTGGGAAGATGACAAAGGTAACTTGCAAGTTAACAGAGGTTACAGAGTTCAATTCAATTCTGCTTTAGGTCCATACAAAGGTGGTTTGAGATTCCACCCATCTGTCAATTTGTCTATTTTGAAATTCTTGGGTTTTGAACAAATTTTCAAAAATGCTTTGACTGGTGAAATGATTGGTGGTGGTAAAGGTGGTTCTGATTTCGATCCAAAAGGTAAATCTGACAATGAAATTAGAAGATTTTGTCATGCTTTCATGGGTGAATTATTCAGACACATTGGCCCAGACACTGATGTTCCAGCCGGTGATATTGGTGTTGGTGGTAGAGAAGTTGGTTACCTTTTTGGTGCTTACAAAAAATTGCGTAATGCTTATCAAGGTGTTCTTACTGGTAAAGGTCTTGACTTTGGTGGTTCTCTTGTTAGACCAGAAGCCACTGGTTATGGTTTAGTTTACTACGTTCAAGAAATGATCAAATACGCTTCCCAAGGTAAAGAATCTTTCAAAGGTAAAACCGTCAGTGTTTCTGGTTCCGGTAACGTTGCTCAATATGCTGCTTTAAAAGCTATTGAACTCGGTGCTACTGTTGTTTCTTTGTCTGACTCTAAAGGTGCCATCATTGCTCCAAATGGTATTACTCCAGAACAAGTTTATGAAATTCAAGCTGCTAAATTGAAATTCAAATCTTTGGAACAAATCACATCTGCTGGTACTGAAACTTTTTCTGCCAAAAATGCTGTCAAATATATTCCAGGTGCTAGACCATGGACTCACGTTGGTAAAGTTGACATTGCTTTGCCATGTGCCACTCAAAATGAAGTTTCTGGTGCAGAAGCTGAACATTTGATTGCCAACGGCTGTAAATTTGTTGCCGAAGGTTCTAATATGGGTTCTACTCAAGATGCTATTGACATCTTTGAAGCTTCTAGACAAAAAGGTTCTGGTGTTTGGTATGCTCCAGGTAAAGCTGCCAACGCTGGTGGTGTTGCCGTTTCCGCTCTTGAAATGTCTCAAAACTCTCAAAGACTCCAATATACTTTTGAAAAAGTTGATGAACTTTTGAAAGACATCATGGTTAATTGTTTCAACAACTGTGTTTCTACTGCTGAAAAATACGCCACTGAAGCTAAAGGTGTTGCTCCATCTTTGGTTGCTGGTGCCAATATTGCTGGTTTTGTCAAAGTTGTCAATGCTATGTACAATCACGGTGACCTTTTCTAAGCAATTTTATAATAGAAGAATTGTTTTATGGGTTTTATTTTTCTTTTTCTTTTTCTCTGTCTAGAGTATGGTGTTATGTCTAATTTTTTTTATTCTACTTTTTTCTTTTCTTTTCTTTTTTTTTTTTGTTTAGTTTTATGTATGTTAAATGTTGAAAAGTTAATGATTGTTGTGAAATAAAATTTCAAATTGGTGTAAAGAAAAAAAATAGGTATCTCAACAATAGTAAAATGGGGGTGTGCACAAGCAAATTAGTCATACGTCAAAAATAGAAGAGAAAACCAACTGGAAAAAGGATTATTGTTATTTTTTTTCCCGCGGGAAAACATCTTTTGAAGGATTGGAGAAAAAAAATTGTCAATAAGCAATAATAACAACAACAACAATCTCTTTTAATTGTCAATTGTTCTATGCTATTTATAGTGTTTATTTTATTATTATCAAAATTAGCGAATAAATTCAAAATCTTTTTATAAGTTGCCTATCAAAGAGCCTCTCGTCTATTTACTAAACCTTTGTTTCACTCGGTCTTTTTCTTTTTTTTTTTTTTTCCCTTCAAACAATGTTTGTCTGAAGAAATATTCACAATTGACAGCTCAAAAATTGAAGCTACTCCTATTGAACTTTTCTTTTTATACTAAAAGAGAAGAAAAAAGAAAAATGTATACAATTACAGTATTATTCACTGTGTTTATTTCAAGTCACCATAAAAAAACTGTCCCAATTAAACTGTGATTTGCATCTCCCAAATGATTGATTGATTTCTGAGTGTTCAATTTAGATTGTGATCTATCTGCATCACAATTCATAATTGGGAAACAAAAAAAACACAAAAAACACAAACAAAAAAAAACAAAAAAAAAACAAAAACAAAAACAAAATATATGAAAATAAACGAGGGATGAAATAAAAAAGTTCAAAAAATCAGAGTAAAATAGATCATATAACATCATTTTTGCTGTCACAAATGAAAAAATAAAAATAAAAAGCTCCACCACTTTGATTGACGCGACGGGTAATAGGATAAAACTGAAGAAAAATGAAAAAAAAAAAAAAAAAAAAAAAAAAAAAAAAAAAAAAAAAAAAAAAAAAAAAAAAAACGCGAAAAAAAAAAGATTCTACGACTTTGAATCAATAAATACAATCATCTAATAAGCATACACACCATCACTTAACCAAATTCATTTCTAACAATTGAATAGCAGAAAACCATATTGTGCTATCCAAAAATATCTTCTATATATTAAAGAAATCCTAAAAAAAGAAAAAGAGAGAGAAGGAGAGAGAAAAAAAAAAAAAAAAAGTAAAGCAGCTGTCAGCAATATAAAAACAAAAATGGTCAATTTAGAATTCGAAGGAATTTATCTCAATCAATCGGTGAACGCTGGTCGTTTACGTATAGCAGATTCTGGTCTTGGTTGGAAATCTAAAGATAAAAAGCCATTTTTATTACCATACAGTAGTGTTGTTAGTTCATCTTGGAGTCGTGCTTCCAAAGGTTATGAACTTCGTTTACATACTCGAGACAATCAAGTGGTGATGTTGGATGGATTTGATCAAAGTAATTTTAATCAATTAAAGAACGATTTGAAAAGAAACTTCAACATCGATCTAGAATCTAAAGAACATATATTAAGAGGTTGGAATTGGGGGACAACTACAATGGCTAGAAGTGAATTAATTTTTAATATCAATAATAAACCGGATTTTGAAATCCCGTATGAACAAATTGGGAATAGTAACTTGACTGGTAAAAATGAAGTTACAGTTGAATTCAAACAACCAGCTGATGGTGAAAAAGAAGGAGATGAATTGGTAGAAATGAGATTTTATGTTCCTGGTACAGTTACAGTTAAAAGTGAAGATAAACCGGATGGAGAAACAATAACTGATAAAGATGGCGAACCGCAAGAAGAAGAAGAAGAAGAACAAGAACAAAGCGCAGCTACATACTTTTATGAACACTTGAAAGAAAAAGCAGATCTTGGTAAAGTTTCTGGTGAAGCTATTGTATCATTTTCAGATGTCTTCTTTCTTACCCCAAGAGGTCGTTATGACATTGATATGTATACATCTTCATTAAGATTAAGAGGTAAAACTTATGATAATAAAGTTCAATTCAGATCAATCGAAAGAATCTTTTCTTTACCAAAACCCGATGATGTCCATCATTTGGTGGTTGTTCAAGTTGATCCACCATTAACCCAAGGTCAAACCAGATATTCATTTTTATGTATGCAATTTCCAAGAGAAGAATTATTAGATGTGGAATTAAACCTTCCTGATGAGGATTATGAATCCAAATATAAAAGTAAATTAAAAAGATCTTTTGAAGATGAAAGAACTCATACAGTAATTTCCCAATGTTTTAGAGGTTTAACCGATCGAAAAATAACCATTCCATCTTCTTTTAGATCTAAAACAAGTCAACCAGCAGTTTCCTGTTCTTTAAAAGCTTCAGAAGGTTATTTATACTTGTTAGACAAATGTTTACTTTTTGTTATCAAGCCGACTGTTTATATTCCATTTTCAGAAATTGCATCTGTTCAAATGTCAAGAGTTGGTCAATCATCAAATGTGTCTAAAACTTTTGATTTGGAAGTCAATTTGCGTAATGGTTCAAACCATGTCTTTGGCAATATTGCTAGAGATGAACAACAATATATCGAAAACTTTTTGATCGATAAGAATATTAGTGTCAAGAATGAAGAAGAAGAAGGTCAAAAAATATTGAATTCTGCTTTGGGTGATGATAGTGATAGTGATAGTGATGCCGGTGTTAATGATGATGATGATGAAAGTGAAGATGAGGATTTCAATGAAGACGATGTTTCCGACGATGAAGTTCCTGAAGAATATGACAGTGAACATGCAGGTTCTGGATCTGATTCTGATCAAGAGGCTCCACCAAAGAAAAGATCAAAAAAATGATTTCACATTAACTATTTTTTTTTTTTTTTTTTCATTCTATTTTGTGTTTTCTTATATTATTAATTTCAAAAAACTATTTCAAGTGTTAAAAATGCTTATTGCATTCAAATAAGGTGGATTTTTAATATTTCTACAATGTAATGTTTTTGTCATTCTAAAGATCATTAAATGATTTATTGGCACTCTTTTTTCATTTCCATTAATAAAAAATCTAGTATAAACAATTATCAGCAACTGAATGCAGGCAATGCCGTTACATATTTATCAAGGCCATTAACGAACGCCGGACTATTTATATACTCTCCTTCTTCAAAATCAATTTGACTTAATGCATTTTTCACCACATATTCATTAAATAATACTGTATAAATATAATTTAAAGCTGATTGCAAATCTTGAGTTTTTGTGTCAGAAATCAAAGCAAATTTCCAACTTGTGGCAGTTTCAAAATAATGAACTCGATAATTGTTGGTGGAAAAAGTTGTCAAATAATTAGTGATTGGATATGGATTTAAATTATCATTATCTTCATTATTTGTATCTGGTGAGTACAATTTTGAGGCAATATTTCTTAATGAAAACATCGCTCCAAAAAGAAGTTTCGCCTTATCGTTTTGATTATTGACATTGGTAAAGCCTGATTGTTGACCATTATTTGGGGTAGTTGTTGATGTTGTATTTGTTGTACTGCTGCTACTACTTCCAAAAGACAGGAAAAAAGTATTTCCAATTGGGGTTACTTTTTGTTCCCATTCTCTGCTATACACGCAGTTACAATGTCTATCAAAAATCCAGCAAGAATAAATGGCCATTTTACTCTCCAATTTTCTTCTTTGTGTTGTGCTTATAAAATAAAGTTAATACAATCAATAAATCAGGCTCCAGATCACGATTCAACTCAGTTGATACGTTTGTTTTTTTTTTTGTATGTTTGTTTTTTTATTTTTTTTTCTTTTTTTTCCTCGATCCTCTATTTATTCTCAGAAATAGTGTATTAGTCAGATGTTAGTAACGTTGCAGTTTCTGATCTGTCAAAGTGATCCAACATGTTGTAGATATTTATTTTTCAATTGCTTCATCTTTTAATAAAATACTGGAAATTATTTGGTTCCTTGGGGGAAGCTTTTTTCTTTTTATGAAATGAAAAAGTTTTTTTTGCAATTAAATATTCAACAGTGATGGTGAATAGTGTTCGTATCTAAAAACTACTTAAATATTCCTTATAAAGAAGATCAAATATATGTATTTGTAAGAAGAAACGGATTTTGATTATAATTGAAGATGCTAACTCATATAATAATCTAGATTTGATCCTCATACTTTGTATTCTCTGCTCCCTTTTCTTTCCTTTTCGATTTTTTGTCTTTTTTTTTTTTTTTTTTTTTTTTTCAATGAGAATTAATTGACCATAAAGTCCCGGTGAAGAAGAGACACCACAGGAGATCATAGCTACCAGCCCATTACAAAAACTCTCTTTTTTCTACAAAAATAATTTGAAGTACTATTTTAGTGGCGTTTTATCGATAGAATAAATTAATCTTTTGTGAGAATTTATTTGTAAATTTGCGATTGAAGATATATCGTTGTCAAGCATCTAACCTTCGGTTTTCAAATGCAAAGCTGGATAGATCCTACACATGCCAACAAATTACTTGTTCAATTTTATTTGTTGTCAAAAGAGACAAAAAAATGTTAAAAAAGTAACGATAATCAGCCGCAATTCATTAAAAGCTTTCTTGAATTCGATTAAAAATAAAAAAAAAAAAAAAAAAATAATAATGATAACAGCAATATTTTCAAGAAAATCTTGTATATGTTTCATAGTTGGGTTTTTTTTTGTTGTTTTTTTTGTTTTTTTATAGTTGGTCCAACGAATGGGTGATGGTCACGTTTTATGCTGTTATTTATCACACCATGTGGCATCATTCTGCATAATAGTACTTTTTTGTTATCAAATTTTTTTTTTTTTTTTTTTTTTCAACCTCTTTTTTCTTATCTTAAAAAATTTAACGTTAATTTTATCTTTTTTTAGTATGCCGTTTGACCTCATTTTTTGTAACTGTTATCAATAATTCATAACTAATTTTTTAAAACTTGCTAATTTTTGTTTCAATTTTTTATTGAAAACAAAACAAAATTATGATTGCTAATTAAACAAAAAAAAAAAAAAAAAAAAAATAAAAAGAATTGAATAATTTAATATTTGAAATTTTGTAAAAGTAAAAAAAAAATCATGTTTTTGCTTCAAAGAATTCTTATCTTTGAAACAGAAACTTTTTTTTTCCAATTCTCAAATTGGAAGGTGCAACCCTGGTCTATTCTCTGGTGTTTGGATGAGACACGAAAAAAAAAAAAATTAATGGGACAATTTTTTTTACAATTGTCAATAAAAACATTGTGGAACTAAAATAGAAACTGTCAAAGCATGCAAACAAATAACTATTGTTATATTTTACATCAAAAAGATTCGCGACGAAAAAAAAAAAAAAAAAAAAAAATAAAATTGTTGTTGACAAGCAGTAGAGGATATTCAGAAGCATACAAATTGAAACAATTTTATAAGAGAAATTATTAATTTATTATGTAAAATTAAAAAAAAAAACAAAAAAAACAACAAAGATAACGTGCTAATATAAAACTACATTATCTATTATTCGCTTGGAACAAGAAACACAAAACAAAGCAATATAAAACAAAAGTAAAGCTAAAAGAAAAAAAAGCTAGATTAAGTTAACTAAAATAGAAACAAGCTAAAAAAAAAAAAATAAAAAAATAAAAAAGAAATGAAAAAACATTAGTCAATCTAAAAAAACAATCAAAGAAAAATAAAAAGTATTAATAAATGAAATTTTATTTTTCTTCCAATTCTTTTCAAAGCATTCAACACCAGTAATTCCAGACTCTCCAGTAAAATGGTTTGGTAGCATTGTAAGCTTTTTCTTCGGCAATTTCTTGTTTCAACATATCCATGTCAGCAACTTTTCTACCAGAATCCAAATCAATGTTTTTCAAACCATTCCAAATGTTGAAATCACGTTTCCAAACAAGGTAGAAAACGTAGAAAAGAACAATAATTGGAGCAGCCAAATAATCAGAAAAGAAGTTTTCGGCAGTAGCACCACTACTGGATGATCCGCCAATTGGCCAAACAGCAATCCAAAATTGAGCAACCAAAACTAAAGCATAACCAACAACACCGTAAACAGAACCCCAAACACCCATTTGAGCAGTAAAAGTTAATTCGTCAGTAGATCTTCCTTGAGATTTCAAAGCCATTCTGAAAATAACATGACAAGCACAAGCAGAACCCCAGGTGAAAATGGAAGATAAACCAGAAATAGCCAACATCCAGTCAAAGACAGTACCTTCTTGATTAGAAGCACAAAGGAAACATAAAAGACCAATCATTAAAGTAATAAAAAGAGCAACAAGTGGACGACCTCTTTTGTCAATGTAGGCAAAAATTTTTGGAGCCATACCTTGTTCAGCCAAAGAAACTAAAGTTCTTGAAGCACCAAAAGTAGAAGAGTTACCGACAGATAAAACAGAAATCAAAATAACAACATTAAAAACAGATGGCAAACCTTTGATACCGGCATTACTGATAGAAATGACAAATGGAGAGGCTCTGGCATCGTAAGAAGCACCACCCAAGTTTGGATCGGTGTATGGAACAAGCAAACCAACAAGACACAATGAAACAACGTAGAACAAAGTGATACGCCAGAAAACTTGTTTGGCAGCTTTTGGAAGAGATTTTCTTGGGTTGGCAGTTTCAGCGGCACCTAAAGCAGTAAGTTCAGTACCACCAAAGGCAAAAGCAGCGGTGACAAAAACAGAACAAAGACCTTTGAAACCATGATTGAAAGCACCTGGGTCGTAATAATGATGGCCACCAATGTATTCATGGTTTGGACCACCACCGGCACATAAAATTATACCAAGAATAATGTAACCAATAATTGCAACAACTTTGATAGTAGAAAACAAGAATTCAGCTTCACCGTAACCTTTAACACCAAAAATATTAATAACAGCAATTAAAGTCCAAAAAATACAAACCCATGCAGCAGGACTAATTTGAGCATTCCAATATTGAATAACCATAGAAGCAACGACTAATTCAAAAGGTAAAACAACCAACCATTGTAAAACATAATTCCAACCCATGGCAAACCCCCAAGCAGGACAAATGAATTGAGAGTTATAGACAGCGAAAGCACCAGAAACAGGGAAAGCAACAGCCAATTCACCAAGAGCTTGAATGGTAGAAAACATAAAAGTACCCATAAGAGAATAAGCAATTAAAACAGAAGCAGGTCCACCAGTTTGTAAAGAACTACCAGAACCAACGAATAAACCAGTACCAATACTACCACCAATGGCAATCATTTGTAAATGACGATTTTTCAATTCTTTTTTCAATGGAGATTTGGCAGTTCTTTTGATGATTTTTTCTCTTTCAGTCAAACCTTCTTGATCATCAGCTAAATGATCTTCAACTCTTTTAAAAGAGTCAATGAAATCTGCCCATCTACCATTGCTTGTGTTTTCAGCAGTTTGTTCTGAGGAATAAGGCAAAATGTTGCTTGAGCCTTGCTGGACTTCAATGTCAGAAGGAGCTTTTTTTTCTGACATGATTATAAGATGATAATGAGATTAAAGGGGAGGGAATAGGGAATAAGGAAGCTATGTGGTATTGATTATGATAATAAATAAAAAAAAAAATATATATATAAATTAAATATTGTTTCTGAAAAGCAGCCATTGTAGAATAGGTAAGTACTATTTATATGAGTTAATGAAGATCCATCAAAATGAAATCTTAGAAACTTCAAAGGTTTTGGATAAGAAACAGTGCCGTGGGTTTAAGGCATGAGTTTGTAGGTGCATTGTAATTTTAACTACCGATAAGGAATGTGTCTTATGCTTTGATATGCATGCATAATGCACAAGCTGAAGTCAATCAAATAAAAATCGTGGAATCTGAAAACTAACCATCAACATGTTTATTAAGATGTTAGGTAATAGTCCAAATTCAAGGGTCGAAAAATATGCCAGCGGAAGATTGTTGCCGGGTTAACATTGATAGAGATATTAGCTAAATAGAACACTAGCACCAATATTCATGACTCTTTGAATTTTATTGAAGTTTTATTTTTTATTTTTATTCATTTTATTTTTATTCATTTTATTTTTTTTTTTTCATTTTATTTTTTTTTTTTCATTTTATTTTTTTTTTTCATTTTATTTTTAATTTTATTTTATTTTTTTTTTTTTTCAGTCTTCTTGGAAGCTTTTTTGCCTATTTATTATTTTATGCGCCGTTTATTTTTTTTTTCCCACATTATCATGATTCTTCTCCCTAGATCAAAGCTCGATAACATCACTTCATCTTCATTTATTTTTTTTTTTTTTTTTTTTTTTCCTCAAAAGAAATCTATGTATACTTGAATTTTGATTTTACAACAATCAAAGCTAGTGATTAACATATGTAATGCCTTACCTGATATCGATTCATTTTTATTTTGGTAATAATTATTAAACTAAAAAAAAAAAAAAAAAATGAAAAAAAATAAAAAGATCTGCTAGAGAACGATGCTATGTACGATGAAAACCAGAAAAAAAAAAAAAAAAAAAAAAAAATAAGACCTTCTTTCGAAGACAACTAACTCGAAAAAAAATAATTGTTTTCTGTGTTGTTGTTAAATTCACATACAAAATTCAAGATCTTTTAGTAATACATAAATATACATCATCAGCTTTTTTAAAACACTTCAACTAGCGAGATCCGAGAGACAAATCTCGTGACATGTCACCATTGGAAAGGGACAAATTTTTTAAAAAAAAAAACAAAAAAATCAGAAAAAAAAAAAATAAATGATTTAAACTCACCTTTTATCGTACAGTACAAGGCGCCACCGATAATAGTCAATAGATAATGTCAGATCCAAAACTTTTGATTAAACAAAATTGGTTGAAAGAATTAAGAGGCATTCCATCTCTCCAATCATATAATTTATTAAATGAAACCAAAACATCAATCGCTACAATTTTTGAAAATTCTAATAGTGACAAAATCGTCAATAGATTGAATGATCGTACTCAATCATTGAAAGAAAACTTGAAAGATATTGAATCAGTTTTTGATAAAGAACTGGAAAAAATACAATCTGCCATTAAATCATTAGACTGGTTAAATGAATTGAATTAGAAAAAAAAAAAAAAAAAAAAAAAAAAGTTGATTAACATAATCACTCCATTAATGGAACTGGTCTATTATTAAAAACAAGCTTATAATGTATAATTTCCACCATTTGAACTTCTTGATTTTGAATAAATTCTCGATCATGTATTTTCGACAGATCTGGAATCTCTGGAAACTTTAAAATCCCCAATGGTTTTTCCAATTTTTTAACACTCCCAACTAATTTTTGAGTACTACCTATTTGTAATTCAATTTTTTTTGAATTGTTGTTAAGAAAGTCAAATTTTAATTTTCCAATGCGAATGGCTTGTTTGCCATTTGGAAGGGTTGTGAAAAATTCATTCATTAATTCTTCATTATCCATGGGTATTGTATCTGGTTTATTAATGGTACCTTGGACTTCTATCATCACTAATCCATTGGGAAGCCTTATAAATGGTGGAAGTTCTTCAATTTCATGTGTTTCATTATGGTTTGTATTAATTTTTATCGTTGGCATCTGTAATATTTCTAATTAAATATGGGGATTTATTTTATTGGGCTATAGTTTTCATTTATTTTTATAAAACTTATAGTTATATGTATTGTTCAATTAATTAATCAGAAGATCACCTACAAGAGTATATACTAAAAAAAAAATAAAAGAAAAAATAAAAAAGACAATTAATTATCTGTAAATAAAAATATCATTTTTTAAAGAGGAAAAAAAAAAAAAAAAAAAAAAGAAAAAGAAAAAAGAAAAAAAAATCGCGTCGCGCGTCAATTCGCTACTATTTTTTATTTTTTTTATTTTTTTTCTCTCTCTCTTTTTTGCTGGAAAGCCATCTTTTTTTTTTTTTTTTGAAGAAGGAAAAATTAAAACAAAAATACAAAAAATACAAAAAAAAATAAAATCTCGTTTTTGGAATAACATTATTAGATTTGGTTCTATAAATATTAATTTAATACATTAAGATCTTCTTGAATGACTGATTAAACCATAGATTGTGTATTTGAAGTAAAAAATTATAATTTAGAATTGGCAACTACTTGCTCATTTCTCGCGGTTGTTTTTTTTTTTTTTTTTTTTTTTTTTTTTTTTTTTTTTTTTTTTTTTTTTTTTTTTTTTTTTTTTTTTTTTTTTTTTCTTTTTTCTTTTGATCTAGTTCATCTTCAGTTGTCAGTCAGAAGGCGTGTGAAACCCACTGTTACTATATCATTTTTATATATATATTGGAAAATTTTTGATTGTTTTTACAACTTTTCTTTTTTTTTTTTCTATATAACTTTTAGTTGGGGCAATTGCAAATTGACAATTCAATAACGACATCATCTTTATCAATAATACCAAAAAAGAAAAGATAGATATTTCAAAATGGCGAGCCCAAGCAACCAGCTATACTCAGCCACATACTCCAATGTTCCTGTTTACGAATTTTTGACAACTGGTGGTTCTGTAATGAGAAGAAAAAAAGATAATTGGGTCAATGCTACTCATATTTTAAAAGCTGCAAATTTCCCAAAAGCTAAAAGAACAAGGATTTTAGAAAAAGAGGTACAAACAGGAGTTCATGAAAAAATTCAAGGTGGATATGGGAAATATCAAGGAACTTGGATACCTTTAGCAGAAGCCAAACAAATGGCAAAGAAATTCGAGGTTTTTGAATTATTATCCCCCATTTTAGATTATCAACAAATTGAAGGTGGTGATGAACCACCTTTGGCACCAAGACATCATCATGCTAAAACTTTGGCAAGAAACGAATCTTCCAGAAGTACAACTGGTCTGCCTGCCGTTGCCGGTAGAAGCTTGACATTTCCTAGTACATTGAAAAGAACAAAATCAAAAGTAGAAAACGATGGTCCACCTAAAAAGAGAGGAAGACCAAAAAGAGTTAGTTCAGTAATTGAAACAGCCCCAGCTCCAGCTTCAGCTGCAACTCCACCAATCAATAACAATAATGTTAATAGTACAACCACAATTACAATTAATAATAGTACGACAACCCCAATTGTCGAAACCCCCAATAAAAATTTCGATATATTAAAGACCTTTGATGATAATAGTAATAAGGTGGAATTGAATAAAAATGGATTACCAAAAAAAAAAAGAGGTAGAAAACCAAAGATAAAAAGTTTGGAAGAAGAATCAGCAACGAATTTGGGAGAAGATAATATCACTTTTCAAACGCCTCTTAAATCTGCAAGTATGAATAGTAAACTTATTAAGAGTTTTGTCCATGAAAAATCATCGCCATTGAATGAATATGATCTCAATAATTATTTCAATGGCCATTTAGATACTGTACATAGAATTACAAGTTCCAGTGATATCGAAGATGAAGGAACCACTCATTTTCGCAACATGCTTGGTAATGACCCAACATCTTCTCCAAGTGATTTCATGTCAGATAATGACCTTGCAAGAGCTTTAAAATCCCCTGAATCTTTTAGTGGCTTGGGAATTAGAGGAATTGATAGCCGTTTAAATTCCAGACAACCTACATTTCATAATTTCATAAACACTAGACATGAAACTCTGTTTTCAAATGGATTTTTCAATGGTAATAATAGTGTTGTCACTGGTTCTGTTGGAGCAAGCGGCAGTAATGGCAGTGGTTCTATTGGCGCTAACAATAATCATATTAACAATAACAATAATAATAGAAATAATAATCATAATACACAGATTGTTGGAAATTTTCCTAGTGCGTTAGCCACTCATCAATTATCTATAGAAACTGTTGATGATAGACAAACAAATGAGGGTGATTGGTTTGATGATATAGATGAGTTTACTAAGAAATTGATTAGTTATTTCATGAAGCCAGATGATGAAGATAACAGCAATAATGATTCTCAAATACCTGAATTTTTGTTCTCATTACCAAAGAATTTCGATATAAATAAACCAATTGACCCAGAAGGTAATGGAGCATTACATTGGGCATGTGCAATGGGTAACTTGGCAATAACTGAACTTTTAATTCATTATGGAGTAAATTATAGAAATAGAAATAAAAATGGAGAAACAGCATTAATGAGAGCGGTACGTTTCAATAATTCTTATTTAAAAAGAAGTTTTTCTAAAATTTTGAATTTGCTTAAACATACAATATTTGAAGTTGATAATAAAAACAGAAGTATTTTACATCATATTGCAATGTATTCAAAAAATAGAGAAAAGGCAAATAGTTCAAGATATTATTCTGAAATGGTAATTGCAAAATTAAATGATTTACATCCTAGAGAAAAAGTATTAAGCTTTATAGATCTGTGTGATAGAAAAGGTAATACTGCTTTATTTTATGCCGCTACAAATTCCACAAAAAAATTGATAAAAGTCTTATTAAGTTATGGTGCAAGAAGTGATATCCGAAATTTAAAAGGTCAAACAGTCGATGAAATTTTAGTAGTTGCTCCTTCCACTCCAAGATTATTGAATGATTATCAAAATAATATGAAAAATTTGACAAGAATTATCAATGATGGGGAAACCCCGAAAATGGATGGCGATGCAACAATTATCCCAAATATAACAATGAATGGTAGATCACCAAATACAACAATAAACAATAACAACAACGAAAATAAGAAAAATAATGATAACGATTTAGACACTATTGCTAGAAAAAAAAGAGTTATGGATCTTAGTGCTTTACCTCATGTTTTGCAAGTTCCAAGATACTCAGAAGTTGTTATATCATCTATTGAAAAAACTGCGGTTTCATTGGTTGAACAATTGAATAGTTTTGCCGGTATTTATGATGATGAGTTACAAAAAAAGCAATTACTAATTTATGATTTGAACAATTATTATAATGAATTAAGTATGGCTAACTATACTATTGAGAAAAACATCATTAATTCTTCTTTATCTGCAAATACAATGGAAACAAATAGTAATGATGTACTCACTGATAAAGAAAATAATAGTAAAAGTAAAATTGCACAAGATATAATGAAAGACAATCATGAAAGATTGAATCAAAAAATAACAAAACAACATGAAATTTTGTTTTCAAAAATAGTATCATTCAAAGATTTATTGAAGAAATTTCAAACTTATAGAATTCTTAAAACCATTGAAAGTGAAATTTCTAGTGATCCAAGAAACGGTGATAGAATGGTAGATCAAAATACTAATATTGTTAACTCAAATATGGCAATTGATAATGCTAAGCAAGAAGAAAAAATTGCATTGATGATTGAATTATCCAAATTACAAATAAATAGCAAGAAAATTACCAACAAAATTCTTTCAAATTTCGTGATTGATGCTGAAGTTGATTTTCCATCAAGCACAAATGAAAAACCTCATAGTTTGATAAACAACAATAGTAATAACAATAATAATAATAATGATAATGCGGATGATGATATTCAAATGAAAGAATTAAATGGATCTCAAAAATTAGACAAGGATAGTAATCTTAGAAAAGATAAAAGTAAAAGACTTAACCTTTATAGGAGATTAGTTTCTAGCTGCTGTGATATTGGAATTGATAAAGTTGATGATTTAATTGATACAATTTTGACAACTCTCTCCCAAAAATAAGGCAAATCTATTTGATCTTTTCTTGTCTTTTCTTGTCTTTTCTTTTAGGTTATTTTTATCTGCTATTTATCCAGCTCTATTTTATTGTTTTTATTGTTTTCTGTTTTGTAATTTTGTCTTTTAATTATTTTTTTTCTTTCGTCTTTGCTCTTTCTAGTTTTCTTTTTTTTTTTTTTTTTTTTTTTTTTTTTTTTTTTTTTTTTTTTTTTTTTTTTTTTTTTTTTTTTTTTTTTTTTTTTCTTATCAGAGGATATAAATGTTCTTTTTATCAAAATGTATAAATATACTGAGCTATTTTAACAAAAAAAAAAAAAAAAAAATAAAGAAAAAAAAAGGTAAAGAAAACAAGAAATTAGATATGTCTAAAATTCTTTTCTAATATAAATAGCATTCTATATATACACGTACATATATAATAAATGTGTAAAACAAAATAATTAACATAATATAATGAAATTAAAAATTGTAAAGAAACCCCACCAGAAGCAAATGGATTTTTGATTAAGTAACAGAGTTGCGATATTTTCTAATTCTTTAGTTGTATGACTAAACGAATTATTATTATTATTATTATTATTATTATTATCGTTATTATTATTATTATCCTCATCCTCATTCTCCTCAGTTTCTGGCTCTAAATCTTCTGGAAAAGATGGTTTTCTTCTAGATCCAACATAAACATCATCATATTTCAACGGAATTTTAGTATAAGGTGATAAAGCCTCTTCTGTAGAAATAGTAGAATTAATTGTATATTTTTTCTCGACAACAATAATATCATCATTAGTATGACTTTTTCTATTATTATTGTCAAAAACTGCTTTGGCAACATATACTTGAAGATTTTCCAAATCAAATGCCACGTATAAGTGTCTCATTATAGCATCACCAGCTATAATATAATTTTCATCATTAAAATGAGAACTAATTCTTAAAAAACAAGTAGATGATGGTTTATCATTAAAATGGCTCAAAGGAAACGAAAGAGAAGAAAATGGAATATCGATGATAGATCCTGAAAAATCGAATTTTAATTTGAGATTTTCAAAAATTTGACAATCACCAATATAATGCCCTAAATTTGAATCAAACATTAAAAAATTTGATCCAATTAAAGTTAATACTCGATCAAACAATACTTGAGGTAAAACTAAACTAGTAGATCCAGAATCAAATAATAATGGATGTTTTTTCAATGATAAATGACCATCATTATCATTATTATTATTACTAATATTCATACCATGACAAGTGACAAATAACGCGGTTGGAATATCTTCATATTTACTATCACCAATAGTAATCACCGGCATTATTGTCAAATTACCTTGAAATTTTAAAATATCAATGGCTCCAAATAAAATGGAGCCAGTGATTGCTGTTGGTTCATTCAAATAAATAGAATAAAATGCTCTATTGATGTATCCTTCATCCACCAACCTGAATGGTAAATTACGATAAGGAGTATTGAAACTTTCAAGTTCCATCAAACCAATTCCCAAAACCATATATTTTGAGCTAGAATTAATTCCTAATCCGAACTCAAAATTAGGAATTTCAAAATCTCCCATTCTTAAAGTATCTTTTCCAATCAATCCATTTGAATATGTTTGATCAAGGTATTGAATTTGAAAATTTTCATGTTTGTCATAAAAAGTTTCAGATTTTGTAGGATCAAATTTAGCTTCATAATAAGTGGATTTATCAAATGGGTCGTGGAAATACTTTGTATTATTAATCATTGATGATGGTAATGGTGGAATTAAAGAATTTAACCATGATTTTAATTTACATTTTGCAAAATCCCAAAAAGATCCTTTCATTTGTGATTCTTGTTGGTTGTATTGTGTAAGTACCCAAAGATCTGATGAACCAGTATCTAAAATAACAGAAAAAATTTGAATAGGATTACCCAAGCCAATATTAACATAATAAAAGACATTTCTATAATTGTGAGCAATTACTTCAGTTGAAAGAAAGACAAATTCAGGAGGATCATCAACATAATTATCAATTGAAAAATTATTTTTTGTTGATTGTAATTCAGATCTTTTAACAATATTTGAAGAGGAAGAATTAGAATTGGTGGTGGTGGTTATTTTCTCACCAACTTCAAAATTTAAAACAAAATATTTTTTAACATCATTATTTCCTATCAAATTCTTGTAAATGGGAAAACTGGAACAAAAAATCCCAAATAGTGATGACACTAATAACAATTTATCAATACAAAAACAGCGCATAATATATGAAGTATAAAAGTTTATTGATTTAAATGTATTAAAAAGAAAAAAGAAAAAGAACGATCAAGAAACAAGAAAGAGATTTAGTTTATTGTTAATATATATATAATAAATTATTGATATAAATTATCCTTCCTATATTGAAAGAAGGGAAATTTTTACTTTATTCTTTTGACGCGTACGAAGGATATTTGTTGTTTGTATCTTTCGGGGTTTCCTTACTACAAGTACCTAATTAAAAATAAAAAAAAAAAAAAAAAAAAAATGATGATTTCAATAATTATTAAAATATTGATTATAATTGTTGTGTTTATAATAATAACGTATTGTAGTACTTGGTAATGGAACTCAGACTTATGACTCGTTATCTACATCGCTCGCGCGACAGATTATCATTTTAGATGATGGCTGCAACAGTAATCATGATTAACTTGCAAGTTCAAATTATGTGTTTAAAAATTTACATTATAATAAGAAGCAAATTCATAATAATATAATAATAAAATTCCTGTGCAATGTTCCTGTAAATGAAAAATAAAAAAAAAAAAAAGAAAAAAAAATGAAGAGAAAAAAAAAAAAAAAATAGAAAATTCAAGTAAAACTTGAATGGGGGAGGAAAAAAATAACAAAAATAAACAAAAAAACAATGGCAATTTATTTTCTAGTCTTTTTTTTTTTTTTTTTTTTTTTTTTTTTTATCGTTCCATTATTAATAGACAACTATATTAAATAATAAAAAAAAAAAAAAAAAATTATTGTAAAGGAGCATACAAAATCTGTGTAAGATATTTTCTCTTGTATCTAATTGTAGTCGCCACAGCTAAAGTGTTATGTTTAATACTTGTAGTGGCCAAATGGTTTAAGATAACATGGTTAGGTATAGGCAAAGAGCCACCTGCATTGACTTCTTTATTGAAATTGCCCATATCATTAGTTACTTGTTGAGTATTATTTAAAATCACACTACCCAAATGTGGTGGTAAAGCAGGAGGTATCATCCACTGGTTACCACCATTTTGACGATGTTGTTGATCTAACTGGATATAATAGCGTTCCATTGCTTGAGGGTCAACAAATATAGCAGGAATTTCAGATGTATAAGAATAATCTCTTTTATCCATTGATTTAACTTGATTGATCATAGACTTTTCATGGAATCGACTATAACCATTACCCATATCATCATCATCTTGAGTTAAACCTAGACGAGAATCTTTATTAAGTGCGCCAGTAACATTTTTTTCCTGTAATTTTGCCTTCTGTTCAGGAGTTAAATCTTCTTGTAAAAGTTGTTGATTTTCTTGAATTCGTCTAAGTTTTTCAAGATCAGAATTATTTAAATTTCCATCTGTTTGTTGTTGCTGTTGTTGTTGCTGGTTTCCTGATTGAGTTCGACGTTCTTCATCTGATAAAATTTCCATATAGTTGACAAAATTACCTCTTGAATCGGTGGCGGTTGGCAAATAATCAGAAAATCTTAATTCATTATCCACTACAAATCTAAATCGATGAGTTCCTGCTTGCAATTTTATTGCAACATAAAATTCTTTATCACTACCTTCAACTTTTTTCATTTTTATCATTTTAGTCCAACCTGTAAATGAGCCTGTAAGATAGACTTTTGAGCCCCCTTGGATCCATCTAAATTCTACTGGATACAATTTGGGTTTTATTTGATCATTGGATAGCGCGGTATTATTATAAAAACTGTAATCTTGATTTTCGAAAGGAGGTTTATGAGTATCATCTAAATCTTCGGTCAATATTATTGCTGATTTTCTTCGTTGAGGTTTTGGTTGTGATGGAGATGTTGGTTCTTGTTCAAGAGAATAAGGCACATCATCGATGCTCATTACAGATGAACTCTTTTTTTCGATACTCAAATTACTCATTGATGTGTTGATATCTGTCATTTTTAAATCTTGAATAGATTTAGAATGATTGTTAAGAAATTGAGAGGAGGAGGATTGTTGTTGCTGTTGCGGCTGCTGCTGCTGGTCAAGAAATTCGGATGTATTCACATGAGATGACATTGGTTGTGACATTAGAGATCCTTGATTAGTTTCTCTATTTTCCAAAGAAGCACCTCCTGGATAACTACCAAAAAATGGTTTGATTGACAGTTTATTTTCTTCGTTTCCATCATTCATTTTTCTTCGATTGTTAATTACTTTTTTGTTATTCGTTTTGTATAATATTTCTTTTTGTTTGTGTGTATGTGTGCGTGTATACTTTATAATAATGATTAGGAGGAGGTATAAAAACTTATAAACCCCATTAAACGATAGTGATATTATTGCTATTAAGATGAGCAACTAATGAAAAAAAGTTTGTTTTTTTTTTTCAAAAAAAAGGTGATACGACAATTTTTTATTAATTATAATCAAATAAAAAAAGTAGTGAGGAAGGCCAGAAATGAGTTTTTTTAAAAATATTGGTTTTTTTTTTGTAAAAATTGAAAATAAAAAATGATTTTTTTAATTTTTTTTTTTCTTTTTTCTTCTTTTTTTTCTTTTTTTTTCACCGAAACCACCACCGGTATTCAAAAAGAGTGCCATGCTTTAATAAAATATCACGTGAAAGTACCGGTAATGTCACCGTATTTGAGAAGAGCGCAGATTCTTTTCTAATTAACAAACAAACAGCTTGAAGAGATCCAATCTATTTGATAAAATATTGGGCCATGTACTAATTATAATTGATATGTTTAATAGAAAAACAAATCATTTATCTATAATGTTTATCAAGATATAAGTAATGCTTTACAAAAAAAAAAATGAAATAAAATCAAAACATTTCATGAGATCTAGAAGAAGATAAGAAAAATAAAAAGAAAGAAAAATCAACCTAGCAATATAGTTAATAATAGCAGTAATTATATAAATAAATAACATTTAAAGAAAAATCAGCAAAAAAGAAAAGTTTAGTAACTCCTCAACATACATGAACAAAAAATAAATGAAATAATAATAACAAAACTTTAAATTAAAATAACAAAACAGAAAAAAAAAAAGAAAGTAAAGTAAAGTAAAAAAAAAAAGCAAAAACAAAAATATAGATAAAAAAAAAAATATTAAAACGAAAAAAAAAAAAAAAAATAAAAGAAAATGATAATAAGAGAAAAAACATTATCTAGAGTTTATCTTCTATTGATTTCCAACACACAAAAGATATGTAAATAAAAGGGTATACTTGTTGTGTCTGTATTATGCTGTGTGAATATATGTTTTTTTTTTTTTTTTTTTTTTTTTTGTTTTTTTTTTGTTTTTTAATATGCAAATGTTGAGCATAAGATAAATCAAATCAAATGATTAAGTGTGAAATCTGGAACCAATTCTTTACCATCTCTCATATCTTTCCACCATTTAAACAAATAATTTTCACAAATCAATTTGAACCAAGGAGTGAAAACCAATTTAGGATCATTAATCATTTGTTTTAATTCTTCTTCTGAAACATATTTATAATCTCTAATTTCATTTGGGTTACCAACAACTTCGATTTTTTTCTTTGCAATCAAAATATAATCAATTTCATGTTCCCCCCATTTATTATCTGTTGGGTTTGGTGAAATATAATGGATTCTAGTTAAAAAGTCGAAATCTTTGGTTTCAACTCCAGTGATACCCAATTCATGATCAAGTTTTCTAACCGCAGCTTCTTTAGCCCCTTGAATACCATTTTTCAAAAGAATTTCTTGATCATTACTCAATCCGCCCAATTCATTTGGGAAACAAAGTGGATGAGAGCAACAAGTATTTGTCCACATATCTGGGAAAGTGATTTTTTCGGTAGCTCTTTGTTGTAACAATAATTTGTTATCTTCATCGAACAAAAAAACAGAAAATGCACGATGTAATAAACCTTGTTCGATGTTTGTCATTAAATGGCAAAGTTTTTTGGTACCAGCACCTATTGGAATATCATTATAATCAGTGACAATACAATTTTCATTCATTAATCTGATTTGTTCTTCATCTTTACCGGCAAAGATGTCATTATCTTCTTCTTTGTCAAATTTGTTATTACTTGAAGCTGAGCCAGAAGTTTTATGTAATGGGATGACTTCTGGGAATTTGTCTAAAATGTCTTGAGGGCTCAAGCTTTTAACTAATTTGTCGTAGTTGGAAACGGTCATTATTATTGTAAAGTAATATGAATTGTGAAAAAAAATTGGGAAGGGTTGATTTTTAATTTATTATATGGTTGTTGTTTTTTCTCTTCTTTTTTCCAAAAATTAGAATTTATATAATAGATATATAAGAAAAGAAAAAACAAAAAAAAAAACTAAAATTTGAATATTAATTTGAACCTTATAGGTTGTTTTATATTATACGACAAAAAAATTCATAAAACAACGATATTTTCTTTCTTTTTCTTTTTTTTCTTTCGAGTAAAAAAGAAAAGAAAAAAAACGTATGAAAATACATAAAAAGTTACCCGCAGTCAAAGATCATCAACTATTCTTTATTATTATTATTACATTTATTAACTATTGTGAGACTTTGAATTTTAAATATCAAGAATTGATGGCTCCGAGTAACCTTGATAATCATTGAAATCTTTTCTCCCATTTAAATTAAGATAAAAATGATAATAATAATAATGAAAAAGTAAATCAAACAACTTATACTTCTGGACTTTTTTAAATATTTGATTTCCTCGAAGATTACCGTTTTATTTTTTTTTTTTTAAAGAAGAATAAAATAAAATATATACATAATTTGATTGATATCCTTGTTTATATAGATAGAAAAGATTTTATACATACCATCTAAATAATTCTCTGTCTTTTAACCTATATTAGATGTTTTCTTTGTGTGTGTTTGTGTGTTCATGGTACGGTTAAAATTTAATACTGTTCTGATAGTAGGACTCGAAGAACTGAAAAGATGTTTGATAATTTAAATTAATTTATGTTTTCTTTGACAATCAATTAATTAACTTATTTATTATGCATGATTGGACTCAAAGTGTTTTGTGACAACCTCTTCAATATTGAATTGCAAGAAGATCAAGAACTAAAAAAAATAAAATGTTGACTCTGTGATGAGATCGTCATACACGTTACATAATTTTTTGTTGAACGCTGATCATTATTTTCCTCCTTCATCTTACATTTGATGTTTCAATAATTAACAATAAAATCTTGAAATTAGGAAATTTTGCAAGTATTATATAAAATTAACATCATAACCCCCCTTTTGATCAATAATTAGACGATTATGTTAATCATATGTTTACCATGCCGTTAAAAACGACTAAACACTATCATCGCTCAATTAAACGTCTAAAGAGTTAATAAAAAAAAAGAAAAAAAAAATATCCCTGACATACAAAACTAGACTTGGATATTTTTATTAAAATGTATGTCTTTGTTAGGACTATCATAGCCATCACCGCCACCCATACTTGAAGATCATCTCAATGAAAAAAAAAAAAAAAAAAAAAAAAAATTCATTGATTGTTAAAAATATACAAGAGTGGAGCAGTTATGTACGTTTATAGATTAATTAATTGGTTGATCGAATATTCAAACTTTTATTGTGAATTCTTTGGAGGGCTTTTCTCCATCCAAAGAAAAGCATTACTAAAACACTAATTCGACTTGAAGAAATAAAAAGAGCATTTTTTTTTTTTTCCGAATGTGATTAGGTTATAGATAACAATTGTCCTTTTAAGTTCTTGTTATTACAAGCTAATTCACACGGGATAGTTTATTATGTGTCATTAAAGGGTTTGCAGATAAAATTGAGTTGACCTCAAACTATAAATAATTATACCTTTCTTTTTTTTTTTCTACATTTCATTTCATTTCAGAAAAAAATGATCATCTTGCTATTATTATATTTAAATCGTTTATTAGTTTATCATTAAAAAAAATCGTTCGAAACATGAAGATATTGAAAAACAGAAGGATAAAAAAAAAATCAATTTCTTTCTATTCAATTTGTTTATTTTTTACCTTGGTTGGCAACAGCAGCGGCACCGGCGGCAGCAGCTTCTGGGTCCAAGTAGTATGGTTCTTTAACTGGTTTCAATGCATTGTCCAATTCAAAAACCAATGGAATACCAGTTGGGATGTTGAAATCAGTAATGGCGTCATCAGACATGCTGGTCAAATGTTTGTATAAACCTCTCAAAGAGTTACCGTGAGCAACAACCAAAACGGTTTTACCAGTCAATAATTCTTTGGCAATTCTGTCTTGCCAGAATGGCAACATTCTTTCAATAACCAACTTCAAAGATTCGGTTTTTGGAATGGCACTTGGGTCTAAATCAGCGTATCTAACATCTTTAGCTTGAGAAAATTCATTATCATCTTGGATATCTGGTGGTGGAATATCAAAAGATCTTCTGTAAGTTTTGAATAATTCTGGACCAAATTTTTCCAAAGCATCAGCTTTGTTTTTACCTTGTAAATCACCATAATGACGTTCATTCAATCTCCAAGATCTTTCAACATCAATGAAAAGACGGTCAGCATTTTCCAAAGCCAAGTTAGCAGTTTGAATAGCTCTTGACAATTTGGAAGTAAACAAAATGTCTGGTTTGATACCAGCTTTTTTCAATAAGACACCGGCATTGGCAGCTTCTTTTCTACCAGTTTCACTTAATTTAACATCAACCCAACCGGTGAACAAGTTTTTTTCGTTCCATTCAGAAGAACCGTGTCTAATAACAACTAATTTATGAACCATTTTTGAAAATTATAAGAGTGAATTGAATTTAATATTATATATATTAATATTTGATATAAATAAAAATAAAAAATTTAAAAAATGTAAATGTGTTGAGGTGAAGAAAAAAGGTGGGAATCTTTTTTTTTATATATATAATAAAGCAAGGTTGGAAATTTGGTGGTGATTACATTTTCCATTCCACCATCATCAGTTTTTTTTTTTTCTTTTGGTGTCATTGCGTGATGAGATTTGATCGCACGTGAGATTTTTTGGCCACAAAATTGAATAGAAAGAAAAAAAAATAGAAAAAGAAAAATCAGTAGACGTATATACATGTGTATATCATATGGATTAGATGTACGTACCAGATGAAGGCCATATGATACTTACATTCATGAAAACAAAATTCAAAATTCAAAAAAAAAAAAAAGTAAAAAAAAAAAATTTCAGACCGAAAATTGATGTGATGAGTAGAAAATATAGATAAACAAACATATTAAAACATATACATACAAGTGAAAGAAATAAAAAATGTCAGTTGTAGGATCATTGATTTTTTGTACAGGATGTGGTAATCTTTTGGATTCAGTTAGTGATAAAAGCGCTTCAATAACTTGTACTGTTTGCAATGAAGAATATCATGCCAAAAAATTTTCAAATTTAAAAGTCATTACAAGATCTCATGAAGATGCATTTCCTTCATCATTAAGAATGAAAAAATCTGCAGTTCAAACTAAATTATCAAGTGAACAAGCTGCTAGTACCGGGGCAACTGTTCAAGAAACTTGTCCAAAATGTGGTAATGAAGAAATGACTTATCATACTTTACAATTAAGATCTGCTGATGAAGGTGCTACAGTTTTCTATACTTGTCAACGTTGTGGTCATAGAGAAAGAGTTAATAATTGATTGTTTTTATTAGTTATTACCAACATAGAATCAAAAAAAAAAAAAAAAAAAAAAAAAAAAAAAGAACTTGTACTATTTACTATTATTATTATTTTTGTTATTATTTTAACCAAAAATACCTTCTTCAAGAGAAACTGGAACTGGCTTATCTCCATAGAAGCCTGACCAAGAATATGGGAAAATTAATTTTTTATTTTGATCAATTTTGATGTTCAAAAATTTCAAAATTTCTCCAAAGAAAAACACACCATCTTGAAGATTGTCACCTTCATAAACATGGATCACTATTGTTGATAATTTATTATCATTATTTGCATTTTTATTTACCAATTCTTGATATAATGTTTTAATAAACTTATTATTTATTTGTAAAATGTCTCTAAATTTTTGATGATTTAAATTATCAAAAATTTGTAATTCTTTGAATTTTTCAACCAAATCTTTGGAATAATAAATTGATAAATTATTAACAATGTAATTTGAATCATCAAAATTTTCGTCATTGAACAATACCAAATTTTGAGAGTTCAACACCACAATTTCTTCAAATTTCCCAATTTCAACAATAAAAGGAACCATCACTTTGGTAATAAATTCCCCAAAAAATTTTGGTAATATAGGTGAACGTTGTTGAATAATTGTTAATTGATATTCTTTACTATAATAAACTTCAAGTCCTGTGGTTATTCCATCTTGTTGTTGTTGTTTAATGTTACCATCAATCATTGGAGGATCAATGGCAGAAACAAATGGATATAAATATTCATCATTTAATCTTCCTATTTTAATACAATTCAAATTTGTAATTAAAAGATCGGTTGAAAGTTGAGGAACATTTGCAAAAGACACAGTTGGGAAAACAAGTTTTGAATTATTCAATTGTTTTAAAATTTCTGATTCTGAATAATGATCTGTTATTGGAAAAAACACCATTATTTGTTTTTATTTTTATTTTTATTTTTATTTTTATTTTTATTTTTATATTTTGTTGATATGTTTTATATTCACTGTCACTAATTTCTATTATGATATAATATTTTTACTTTGTTAAATCAATTGAAAATTTAAGAAATAATTAATTTGAAAGATTTACTTTATTTTCGAGAAACAGAGAAAATTCCTATGAAAATTTCCGTGGCGGCGGCGATCCGGACAACAACTTCACAACCTGCTTATATATAATCGCACCTGTTTTCATGTTGGTTGAAATTGAATAAAAGAATAAAAAAAGATAAGGTATATAGTTTCTTTAAGAGATCAATTCTGAAAGTAACATAAATATTGAATTAATAGTGAAAAGAGAAGGAGGATAGGGGCGCTGCAGTGCTCTTCAAAAAAAAAAATCTTGTAGCATATTTGAATAAGGTGTACAAATTCCTGTTAGATCAATTTTTATTAAATTCATGAAAAATTGGACTGAAATGGATGAAAAGCATATTAAAAAAACATCGTCTCAATTTGTTCGAAATCATGGTAGTTGTTTAAAATATCTTGAAAACCAATGCTTATTTATTCTTAGCACTACATATTTGTGACATTTGACGTTTCTATTGTTTTTCGAGGTGGCGTCTGTGGACATGTCAAAAGAGAAAAACAAAACCGAACATGTTATTTTATTCACTGGCAATTCAAAGAACAGGGGAATTTGATGAAAAAAAAGACATTAACGCAGTGTAGAACAATATTTTGAGATTTACATATATATATAAAGCAATGAAAAAATCAATCAACATTTTTTCTTATTATTGTAAAAAAATATAAAATTATATACTTGGCTTATGTAGGATATAGGAAAATCTTGAAAAGACAACTTGAAATTAAATATAGAAAATGATCACAAACAAATGGCTTTTTCAAACTACTTTTGAGCTGACCTCTTTCTTAATTTTTTATATCAATTTATTTTTTCTTTTATATTATGAAAAGAAAAACCAAAAAAACAATCAAATCTTCTTATTCTTTTACTATCTCTCCTTTGTCACATTCAAAATATTTCTACAAATAAATATAATATAGGTAATAAATAAAAAAAAAAAAACCCCCTCCATCAAAACATTATTCACAATTAACATATATTCTATTAAATCACATCAAAAAACAAACAAAAAGCAAAATTAAAAACAAAAAGAAATCTCATCACACAGAAAAAAAAAAAAAAAAAAAAATTAATCAATTAATTAATAATAATAATAATAATAAAAGAAATTACGTACAATTAAACCCCCCATTGGTTAACATTTTTGATATTTTATTCAATTTTTTTTTTTTTTTTTTTTTTAATAATATATATATTTTTTTCCCTACAAGTTGTTGAAAGGTTTTTGTCTTTTTCTTTCATTCCAATGTAGAGTATCACTTATTCTTCTAAACCATTCATTTTTGCCACACATATTTTTCACAAATGCTATAGGGAACCTACTAGTAGTTATTGTAAGAAAATCGCCAGGGTCCAATTCAATACGGTTTTTACCATCAAATGAACACCAGGCAGAAGATCTTGCATCATAAGGAACCCCTACTCTTAAAATTGTACTTTCGGGTATCACTAATGGTCGAAACGATAACGAATGAGGACAAATAGGACTGATTAAAATCCCAGGGATATCTGGATGAACTAAAGACCCGCCGGCAGATAAAGAATAAGCAGTGGAGCCTGAAGGGGTTGCAATAACACAACCATCTGCTTCAACGTTGGTAAGAAGTTCATTTTGAGAATATAAATCAATTGATGTCATTGTTGAATTTGGGCCCCTATCAATAACCACATCATTGAATACAGAATAAGTCATCATTCCTGTATGAGTTTTTTCGATATTCTCTTCATTTTCAAGTTCTTGTTCTAAATCAGGAATATTTTTTAAACTAATTTTTTCTTTACCAAAAGATATATTACCAATTGAAGTTTCTGTATTTAATAGTGAATTAGCATCATATTCTTTAAGATCTTCAATTAAAAATTTTCTTCTTCTAGTTTTCATCACTTTACATTCGAATCTTGTTCTAATTGAGCATTGATAACCTTCATTCATGATTTTTTGAAGGACTTTTTCATGTTCTAAAAAATTGAATTGAGTTAAAAAACCTAAAGAACCCAAACTAAATGAAAGTACCGGAGGTATTAATTCTTGAAATAACCAACTAGCAAATAAAATGGTTCCATCACCTCCTAAAGTGATCACCAAATCAAAAGTATTAGGATTATAACTGCAACTAAGAGCCGACCAAAATTTGATTCTATCTTTGATCTTTAATTCTGGATGAGAATTTGCCAATCCAATCAAATCAAATTCTTTAATTTTCATCAATTCATCTTGTAAAAATAATTCAACACATGGTTTCATTTTTAAAACAAATTTTATCAATTTTAGAGTGTCTAAAATTGGCTCAATATCATAAATTTTAGTAACAATCAATATTTTTTGTAATTTTGGACGAACAGTTATATGATTCAATTTTGTATCTACAAGTCTAATTGTCGATACTAAATCATAAATTTTACCTTTATCATTAAAATCCCGTTGGTTAAGTATTGAAACTCCATCTGCACTAAGCTTTTGAAGTTCTAAATTAATAAGTGATGGAATTATATCACAAGTATTTTTATATTTTCTATGGTTGCGAAGTGATTCTAAACTTGTACTTGAACTCCATTGTAAATAATTTTCACTTTCTGAATCACCATTACTACTGCTACTGCTGCTATTATTATTATTATTATTGTTATTATGATTATTTTCCCCAAGTATTTTATTTGTAAACATTTTTACCCCATTAAATTATCAATGTAATGGCACATAAAGGGTTCTTTTTTTTTTTTTTTTTTTTGAAGGGGGAAAAAAAAAACAAAATTCTTATATAAATGAAAAAAAAAAAAAAAAAAAAAAAAAAAAAAAAAAAAAAAAAAAAAAAAAAAAAAAAAAATTCTTGTGTTTAAGAAAAAAATAAAAAAAATTTTTAATTTTATTAAAAAAATTTTAAAA